>WTSP01021530.1:0-16003 GCA_025331215.1 Actenoides lindsayi | reverse complement strand
TAGCTGCAAATGCAAAAGAGAAAAATGAAGAAAAAGATCCGGTCCTCCCAGACTCCTGTGTTTCAAATGTTCACATATTTGAAGCCCATGAGAATAGAATGAAAACTTTGGTTTATGCAAAAAGAGGCAGATAAGCAAATAACCAAGGATAGACAATCCATACCTTCAATAAAGTTGTTATGCAGCTATAAATTACTTCCAATATGCCTTAGTTTTGTCTGATAAGGAAGGCAGGAAATAACAGGCTAAGTGTCTTCCCTTTATAATGTTGAGTAGAGAACACGTGGTTTTATGTTGAAAGAGTTAAAATAGGTATCTGAGAAAATTAGACAGAAAGAAGCATCATATGGGTGATATTCAGATTACCATTGCAGGTCCAAGAAGACACAACAGAAGGAAAAAGTAATCAAATCCATTTTCTATCAAAGCAGTACAGTCTGGAACTATGTAAGAAGTTACTTCAAATATTAAAAGAATTATATTAATTCTTAATCACAGAAGCCAAGATTAACATTCATATATCCCTTCTGCATCTAAAACTTCAATATAAGATATGAATAACCCTCAGATTTTGTAACTTCTGCTCATACAGAACTCTCAACAATTACTAATCCCACAAAGCTTTTTCCTGCCCAAAAGGATAATAAACAAACATATAAGGAATAATTTCTTAATGAGAAATGCTCTTGTAGTCTCTGAATCCCTTTTTACTCCTAGAGCTGAATTAGCTTTGTTTTTTTATTTTTTTATTCTTTGTTTTTGTTTTGGGGTTTTTTTTTGTTAAATATGATGAAACCAAGCCCTGGGAGATGATCAGTCTGTCTGTCTGAGCAGAGAGGTGTGACAACACCACCCCTCCACATCCCTCTGAATGTAACATGTGTGTGGTGCCTTCATCACCATAGCAGCCTGTTTTAGCCTGCCTCTACATAAGGAGGCTGCCTGAGCTCAATGCTGATGACAAAGCACTATCGCTTTTCAAAGTGACAGGGCACAGTGACATATCAACACTGGAACTTAAATGAATAGTCCCTTCTAATTTAACTGCTAATCTGCTGAAGCTGTGTTCAAACCTGCCACTTTCTTTTTCAATTAAAACTTTCATATAGCTAGAAAGAAAGTTTGTTGTGTACCTTTACCTTTTTAGGCAGCAGTCAAGTCAGGAAGGAACTGAAAGGCCAGAAAACAGAGTGGATTTTTTTCCACACTGCTATTTGATATTTTTTTGTCAGATAGAAATTGCACAGAATACACCTTCTGGAAGCTAATTTTTAGAATGATGAAAAATTTGCTATCAAAATAGGAATTTTCCTCTAAAGTAAGATACACAATGATTAACATGTTTATATTAGAAAAAAATCCATTACTCAGTGTTAATTTAAAACTTGCATCTGAAATTATTGACAGGGGAATGGAAGAGGATTAACAGTAATCCTAGTGTATTTGGTGCTTTGAACAACAAGAACAACCATAAAGTAACTTTTTAAGGCCATACTGGCAAGTAATCAGTCTCTGGTTCTAAGTATTTTCTTTTGCCTCCGCTGATGTCTCTACTAACTAACCTACAGCATTAGTTTTTAGACTGTTATTTGCAAAAGAAGAGCTCACCATACTTCAGAGGATAAAAAGCTGGTATTGCTGTTTTAGAGAACACTTGAAGCAATATCCACATGAAGCCAATAAAAATTTTCATTTTGGGCAGACAGTCTCTTTGGACAGACAGGAATTTTTCTGGAAATCTATCTCTTTACACTATCAAATACAGAGAATGATTAGTTTTGTCCTTCCCCCCCCCCAAAACAGCTTTTACTTTCCTACTTTCCTTGCTTCCCTTCAACACATTTTTCTCTGGAAAGCTTTCAGTGGAATAGCTGCATGTCAAAATACTGTCTTCTATGTAATCATGTGAGTCAGCCTGCTATTACTTGATTGATGAAAACTTGAACCTATAAAAACAACATATGGCCTATATTCTAACAAAGCTACATGGATAAATACAAACTTAGAATGAACAGTGGCTACGACCAGAAGTTTGCTTTGTTTGTTGTTTGTTTGTTTGCTTTAATTTATATGATGATAATACAGCTAAGAATGTGACTATTTTGAATGTGCATCATTATGTAGCATCAGTGTTTCCTAAAGAATAAAATAATTCTTACAATGTTTACAAACTAAAGGCAAATAAATAGAAACTATTCAAAGATGTATTTTTGTATTTAACGCAAAACAGCTTAGTAGCTATAATATCATATATAGCATATTGTATACTTTTTTCTTTGAAAACATTCTTGCTTACATCTAATTTCAAAATACAGAAGTAGAATTTATGCAGTTAGTAATTCATGAATTTAGAACTATGTTTCTAATATTTTATGTTAATCCAAATATTATACTTTCCTTAAAATTCTGTTTGAATATGTAAATTCATCAGTCTAAGCAACAAGATAAAAAAAAGTTTCATTAATAAATTACTTTATCCCAACTTTTCAGACAGGAGCTGTATAGAATTGAGTAGACTGCCACTTCTCGAATATTTTAATTGTTTATCTATAGTCTTGAGGCAAGTTTTACCAGATAAGTGTCAAATTCTCTACTCAGCACAAAAAGCTGTTCTAAATTTGTTAAATCAATTTTAATCTGTTCTCTGGAAGGAAATCTATCTTAGCTATTGTCCTATCTACATGACATAGTAGAATGTTCTTTGCTTAGGATTATATCAGAGATAAAACTGTGGATATATGTAAAAGCCCTCATAGACACTATTTTATACCATTCTTGATCCTGGATTTTACTGTGTTTTTCTTTCCTTTCTTCCCAAGATGTAATTTAATACTCCAGTATTTTATTAGAAAATTAATACAAGATTATTTAGCAGTGCTTGGATGTGGCCAATGTGTTTACCATCTATTTATTAAATATAACTATTACCTGTACATGTATTAATATATATGCATGCATAAATAACTTACTATAAATTAAGGAAATTTATTTTAAAACCATTGGGATATCATTATGTATGTCAGTTATGTCTATGTGATAAGTTTATAGGGGATTATAAAGGACATAAGGAAATATACTAAAGTGCATGATATTTTGGGGGAAGGAGAGGATGTACAAATGACTTTTGAAATTAGACCAGATTCCCTGCATCCTGTGTGTTCTCAGATGAGGAAGCCCTTTGTAATGTGCAAGAAAAGTCCTTATAAAAAAAAAAGAAAAATCCTCATTCAGATGCATAAAGAGCTGATAGCACAGTGGAAGATTAGCTCAGTCATGGCCTTACCACATTAATACCATCCATAATACTTTTTAAAGCTATGTTGCACAGTGATGAGAAACACAACTGTTGTAAGTGTACCCGTAAGTTGGCTAGTAACTGAGTTTTCCATAATTGGTTATGACCAAGCAAAGTGAAACTGTCTGCATGCACAGTACTCTGTTGATTATATTACAACTACTAACACTATGTCTAAAGGATAAGGAGTTTTGGATATTCACAAAAAAGTAAAGCATGGAGGTGGGGTCTCAAAGGGAAAATCATTAAGCTCTCTGTAAATCAGGTGCATAGATATTCCATTAGGAACTATGCCACATAGTCTTTTTTCACTGTAAAGTTCTGTTCACAAACAAGCAGAGACAATTTTACTCAAATAATTCATTCTCTGTGGTAAGCCAGTAGAAAGAAGAAATGGGAAAATTTGATGAGTGAAATGCTAAGCACCTAAACAGAAGAGGCTTAAAAGATCTAAGACCTTTTGAGCTCTCAAGACAGCATTCAATTACAATATAGTGTTATAGAAACAGGATCTCAAATGCACATTTATTGCATAGTTTTAAAAACTATTTCATAAAATAAAGTAAAAACTGTTCCAAAATGGAGAGCTGAAAAAAAATTCCACCCTGTAAAAAGTTTTTTTATTTATTTTAAGAGATAAAAGCATCAGGTGGCTGGTTGACTGCAATCTTATATAACTGACAAATGCAGTTTGAAACTATATAGCTTCCAGCAAGGTGGTACAGCAGATAAAGGTCTAATAATTCATTTGGGAGAATACAGTTCAAGTCTTATAACTTGTGGATGTATATAAAATATTCTATGCCTCAGCATCTTCTCAGAATCTTCAATAACAAAAAATTACGTTGCATGATTTAAAGACCAAATTCTCTGTAGAGGGTATCACATTAGAACCTTGCATCAGAAGCCAGAGTTTATATAAGACAGAGAGTGAAAAAATATCTAGAAAGTCAACGCTTCAGTTGTTGAATGTGTTTTGGCTCATATATGTACATAAATGTATCTCTCTTCAGAACCTATTCCAAAACAAGTACACATACCCATCCTAAGTTGAACGATAATGACACATGGACTTCTCTTGTTTCCAGAACTACTTGTGGTTAAATGAAAAATTGTTTGAAAGTAGTAAGATACATACTCCTTTCTCAGTTGGACACATTAGAGGTACAGTCCCTAGAGCTTATAGGTGATCAGTTAGATTTTTAACAGTTTGTGCTGTTCTACTGAACAACATTCTAAAGACATTCACAGTATTGTTTTAAGGCAAAACCTTTTAGTATGTGACTTCTCAAACTCAAGGTTATTTCCGTGTAAACCTCCTTAAACCTGTTGATGTACAGATTGTGAATTTGGAATATGACATAAGGTTCAATATGAGACCAAAGCTTTGTTCTGGCAATTTACTGCGCTTCCTAATAAAACTGAAAAATAATTTGCTGACAGCGAAGTGGTGGCAGGTGTGCTTTAGTGTTGACAGCTGCACTTGTGACATGGATCACAGAGAAACTGTAGTGTGCATACTAGAACATCTGGAACATTTGATCAGATTTCAAGATCTAATTAAGACCGGTTGTCTATTATCATTTCACAAAATAAAGCAAAAAATAGTATAATAGTGTAGTGTTCATAATAGCACAAGAGTAATTTATTAAAATATTCTGTGAAAAATCTTGTACATGTCTAAGTAATAAAAAAAAAATAAAAATAAATAACAAAATAAATAAGCAGTGAAGTACCACTAGACAAAATTATTTACACTTAAGGAATGCCCAGAAGTACTTTGCAAGACTGACATTAAAGAAATACGGAACGATAAAAAATCTTAAATAAATAGTTTGTATATCATATATTAGGTAGAACTGCAGATTTTTATGAAGGCTGAAAGTGCCTCTTTTCAGAACAGTCTCTAAAGTGATAAGACCTGAATTCCTTGGGGCATCTTATCTCAGAAGTAAAAAAAAAAGTAAAAATCAAAGCATAAACACATGTTAGTATTTGTCACATGACATGCATTCACCATCCTTTCTTTTTAGTAAGACCAGACTTCCCTAGGTACAGAATTACTATCCACATACTCATCAGTGTATGCACATATAAGTAGGTTTTGCAAAATACATTAGAATGAACCTGATCATGTGACAATGTTACAAAAGGCAGTTCTTGGGCAAGCATGAAATCTTTGGCTGACTACTTGAACTGGCCCAAAATTATCCATCCAGTCCAGCACTTTTGAGTTTTGATAGAGTTTTCCTGTTTCACATCAGGAGTCTACAGAAGCTTGTACTTTGTTTGTTTGTATTTCACAAATCAATCAGAGGCACAAACATGCCCTAACCCCAGCCACGCACAGTCTCTGTTAGAGTTCAAACTGTAGCAAGACTTTCTAAGTACCACGGTATACCTGCTTTCCTCTTCCTACTCCTCCAGGCATAATCTCTTGTCATCTCTTGTTCACTCTATTGCTATAGAGATGCAATGGTACTACCTCTGGCAATTGCCAGAGTTTCAGCACATTTGCCTTCGTTATGCACCTTTCTCTTGTCTTACCCTTGCTCCAGCTCTGCAAAGCAAAGTCCAGTGGTGGCACTTTCAACTATCTACAGAAGTTAGTTTCAGATTCCAGCCAGTTTTGTCCTGTTTCATAACAGTGGTCTGGACTTCAGAGCACTAGCTTATCTGCTCCAGACCTACCCATCTGCTCTTTTACGATGAAAAATTAGATCGATATTGAACATAGGCTAGCCATCACCTAACTAAGGAGAATGAAGATTAAGTAAAGACACTAACTGAACCTGTAGCCTTAGATAAATTACTTCAAGAGCATGAATGGCAAGGAAAATAAAACAACACAGGCTTTTTTTTTTAAGGAGTTGTGCAAATAATGTCTACTTAATATCTATTTATGAAGTGCATTCACTATTTTAAGATGTGTTGTTAAAGTCATTTATATAAAAGCCATTAAGTCTGCAACATCGCATGTATATCTGACAATAACTGCCCAAAGAGTGAAGTATCAGTCATTAAATAAATAAGATTCACTGATCATTTTTGATCATTTTTACCAGTAAAATGGGGCAGAAGAGTACCATGGGAAACTTTAAATATTTATATCATCTGTTGTGTTGAACTGATTTTGTTATAAATACTTGTAGTAGATTCAAGTGCAAAGAAAACTAGGTCATGTGTAAACACAAGAGAAAGAAAATCATAAGCAAGAACAGATGAATGAGATTAAACTGTAAGTCAATCACTCTTACTATGTAAATAAACAATGTAATGACAGTGAGAAGGACTAGAACATTACAATCTTGATTTATCTGTGCCATTTTAAAAGCTTTGAGGACCAAATTATAATTTGGCCTGAAGATTCATTATAACTCTCTTTCAATATCTCTGTTTCCTGGTTTATTGAATAGTAATTACAATATCTTTTTTTTCTACTTTATATTGAAGAAAATATGGTGAGCTTCTGACACATGTTAGTACAACAAGGTTGAACTGAGCTGCATAACAACCAACTCTGACTAGCACAATGAGCTCTCCAGGTGAAACAACTTAAGAGTGAGTGCTGGCTTCCTGACTAGCCATTTATTTATTCTATTAAATTGCCCTATTTTTTAAGTCCTTCTTCCCCATACCATCCTTTTCCAGATTTCTCTGCAAATACACTTGTTTAGAAAGAAAATGCATCTTGATTAGAGGTCAAAGAAGCAGTTTAAAGAGTTAAAACTCTGAGTTTAACCAGAGTTTTATTAATAATTAACACCACTATGTATCTGCCAGGTACTGTCCATGAGAATACACTGAATCAACCTGAGAAAAATGACTAATAAGAAGAAATTACTTATGAAAATTGCCTACAAAAAGCATCACTAATATTCAACAGCACTATATAGAAGGCAAGAGAAAAGCCACTCAAAAACATAAGGCATGTGGGAAGATGAGAAAACACTGACATAAAAATAATGCTACCTAACTGCACTGTGATTTTTTTCTTTAACAGAGTCCCTTTGAACTGTATAGGAGTGTTATATTAGGTATGTGGAATTATGAGTCAGCAGGGCACTCATGCACAGGACTTGAAATACATGAAAAGCTGAGACATATAGATCTGTTTAAAATTAATTTGATTAAGTAAATATTTGAAATAATTAAAACATCAATACAGGGAATTAGAACTCTACCTGATAAATGTTTATGGTTCAGGATTGTAAATATAGGAAAAAAAAAAAAAATATAACGACCTGGGGTTACCGAGAGGGCTATGCAAGGAAAGCACCAGCATGTTAATTCATGACAATTTCAGTATTATCCTCACTGCAATTTGGTCAGAAATATATAAATTTTGTAAGCCTTCTGTGTTTAGAAAAGAGCCAGTATTCCAGTTTATCTCAAATATTTTCTAATCATTGTGGCTCTGCACCTTTTTTTTCTCTGCATGTTCCATGGCATTTTTTCTTCCGGTTTTGACAGATATTCCTAAAGCTTACAAGTGAAAAAAACAGAAAAGAACCTGTTAGATCAGCATCTTCCATCTCTCCTCCACAGAACTATCTTGTACTCAAATTTAAAATTTAAATGTACAAAAATATCTGACATTTACTGTACCCAACAGTGTTTCAAAGATACAGATATAACCAAGATCTGCCTAAATACTAATTCCCAATTCATGGCTAAATGCTGCTGTTTGCTTCATTTTAAGCCGTTTCCCACAACAACATTCCTTTCTAGTTCATTATGTCAGTGATGTCAGTATTTTTAAGAAACAGACATTTTACACACATAAGCAGAAGAGAGGGAAAGAAACACACTGCTGTATTTACTACAGTTCTGACATATATGCTTAAAGAACAAAGGTAGAGTGAAGAAGGATTAAAATTGTTCCTTAGAAAGTGAGTAGTAAAAATGACCTTCATGAAGAAATATGTATATTTTGATGGAGACATGACAAATCTTCTGTGGTAGTTTACACATCTCAGCAGAGTCCTCATGGTCTGTAACAAGGAGAATGCCATGTGCCAGCTGTTACTGAGCTGAAAGGATTGTTTTATCATCTTTCACCCTGTGCATAGCCAATTGTACCCAACATGCTTTGTGCACAAGGCACTATGCCGAATCCTATGCTATCATTTTTCCCTGACAATTACTGCAGCCTTGTGGCACTTTGGTTATGACAGAATCAGTTACTAATGTTCAAGAGCTGTACTTACTAAGACTTAGATTGTTGTGTTGCCTTACCAGTAAACTGCCTGACAAACCCACACTTAATACAACAAATAGTATTACTCTGTAAAGCTGAAGTGTCACTCCTGCATCCATATATTATATTTTGGGCATTTATTTTCTGTTTGAATTGGCTTGCTATTTTGAAAGAAAGTGATGGAGTAGTTTTTACTCCAGCTAGCAAGGTACTTCTTGAGGCCCGTCACTACAGAATCAATCTGTCAATCCTTTTACAAGGAAGAGTGCTGCCTGGGAGCAATAATAATCGATAATAACAGACTGAGACACTGAAGTAAGGACACAACTCAAAGTTATTAATTATCAAGGTCTGTTCTCTTTCCTCCACAAGTCAGCAGATTGCTTTGGTTTGAAAGGGATGTGGAGATATCATGACGTAACATCATTATGGCTTGATATATTTTTACGCAAAGAATTTTTACAGAAATCATTTCTTGGTCTTTGCTTCTGTTTTGAGAGGTTTAGCAAATGGAATACTGTCTCACCTGCCCCAAAGTAGGAGAAAAGAAAGCTTCTGTAACAGAAACAAGGGAAAAAGCATATACTTAAGGTTAGAATGTGGAGGAAGGCAGTCCGGTCTTATGATGGGGGTGACATCTATTCTAGAGAAATGTCATGTACTACACATCACAATCCTTATTTACATTTTATTTGTTTTTCCAACACTAATTGGCTCAGAAATAGATAGGAAAATAAGCCTTATATCTAATGAAATATAATAAAAAGAGGGAAATCTGAACTGCTACTCGTCCTGCTGGAGATGAAGGAACTCATAAGAAGAAGCCTTTGTGGTAGGCCTGTAGTCTCATGTAGAATCAGTTTCCTGGTTTTGGTGGGTGGGGAAGGAAAATTCAGGCTGAAAGCTCTAATATTTTTCCAGAAACAGCTTCTTGTCTGGGAACGTGTCGGACCAATATATGTTTCCTTTGGTTTAAACTCTCTTGTGTTTCGCAAAGGAGGGAAACTGTGTCACAATATTTTACTATCTTGTCCTGACTTTCAGGTTCTTTATTTTTTTAAAGGTTACATATGCTTTCCAGATGACATAAGTAGTTTAATACAAAAGTTAGGAAGTGTCTTATATTTTTGCATCACTAGTAATGATCTGCTAAGTGGTTAAGTGTTTTTGGAAGCAAGACAAAAGTTACAGTGTGAAACAAAACACTTCTTATTAAAAAATATTCTTGTGTCTCTCTGTTCAGAGAAGGCTGTTTTCTATTATCCACTGGAATTTTTTCCACAACCTTTAACATATTTCCAGGTACAAAAATAACTCTATCTGCTTCAGACCTCATTTTCTGCCCTACAACCTGAGTATAGTTGACTTTTGTGTGCTGTCATTCTGCTGGTGTTCAGAAATAGGTTAGTCTTATAAACTGAATACCATCAGCTTTATGATGTAAGTACAACGCATATTTCCTATGTAGAAAATAGAATGATTGTACTGAAAGGAAGGAATTGGATCAGAAAGCAAGGATACTTAGAATAAAAATCTAGTCTCAAATTCAGAAATAGCAGTCATTTCTGACTGATGTCTACTGATGAGAGTGACAGTTTATTAATAATCTGTTGTGTAAAGCTGACATATTGGGTGCTGAATTCCGCTCAGCTACACAATTAAATCTCATCTCTTTTACTACTTCTAAAATTACCTACTTTCTGTTGAAAGATTTTTTGCAGATGTAAATATGATTCAAAATCATTTTCTCAATGCAGGTTACTTATTTTTTTACCCCTCTAATTCCTCATTATCATAAGACAATCCAACAAAAGACTAATCTACATCTCCCAGGATACCCATAGTCCATATAACAAGTTTCAGTTGACATACAGACTTTGATAAAGACTGATAGGGTTATCAGCAGTCAAAGGGACAAGTCAGTATATAAATTACTTACGCTTGATACGGCAGGGGGAAAAAGACAAAAAGAAAATTATATCCTAGAAGTTATGTAGAGCCATTCAGATTGTTCATTCAAATGTGTTACAAGCCAATCTCTATGTAATTTATCATTATGTAAACACGATGGAACTGAGAGGAGATAGAAGGATGAGATTTTACTTGAAGAAATTCCTAGGAGTATGGAAATCATATAATTTTCATTCATACATACATACACAGAAATTCATGGTCTAGAACATAAGGGAAGGGATGCCATCCAAAGGGACCTCAACAGGCTGGAAAGGTGGCCTCATGCCAACCTCATGAAGTTCAGCAAGGCCAAATGCAAGGTCCTCCATCTGAGTCGGGGCAATCCCGAACAGCAATATGGGCAGGCCAGTGACTGGCTTGAGAGCAGCCCTGAAGAAAAGGGCTTGAGAGTACTGGTGGATGAGAAGCTCAGCATGAGCCATCAGTGTGCACTTGCAGCTCAGAAAGCCAATCATATCCTGGGCTGCATTAAAAGAAGCATGGCCAGCAGGTAGAGCGAGGTGATTCTTCCCCTCTACTCCACTCTCATCAGACTTCACCTGGAGTACTGCATCCAGTTCTGGAGCCCTTGTTACAGGAAATATATGGACGTGATGGAACATATCCAGAGAAGGGCCACGAGGACGATCAGAGGGCTGGAGCACCTCTCCTATGAGGACAGACTGATAGAGTTGGGGTTGCTCAGTCTGGAGAAGACTCCAGTATCTGAAAGGGGCCTACAAGAAAGCTGGGAAGGGACTTTTTAGGCTGTCGGGCAGTGATAGGACTAGACAGAATGGATTAAAACTAGAGATAGGTCGATTCAGATTAGACATACGGAAGAATTTCTTCACCACGAGGGTGGTGAAACACTGCAATGGGTTGCCCAGAGAGGTGGTGGAAACCCCATCCTTGGAATTTTTTAAGACCATGCTGGATGAGGCTCTGAGCAACCTGATCTAGTGGGAGATGTCCCTGCAATTGGCAGGGGTGTTGGAACAAGATGATCTTTAAGGTCCCTTCCAACCCTGACAATTCTATGATTCTATGCTGTGTGCTTTCTTTTCTTCCTATCTAGTTCAATTTCAATTTTAAAAAAAGATCAAAATTTCCAAGGAATTTGATTCAGAACTGCAACATTCTTTTTGAATTCTCTAAAAGGTGGTTGAATTTAACACATAACAAAACATGAGAAACTTTATCCAGACAATTTAGTAATGAAGTCTAAAAGTATAAACATTTCAAATGTGTTCAGATTTCTTCATTATCCTTTCCCACTTTCCCATTTCAGTGTAATATAGTGAGCTGATTGGAACTGACAATCCTACTGATGGAAGCTGGAGGCTATTTCAGAAGTAAAACTACCTAAACCTTTACAACCAACCACCACTGGAAGAAATCATGCTGTCCTAGCTGGATCTTTGACCTGACTTGGAGTGCCACAGTTTATGTTGTGTTCTTTAATATGTTTATTAAAAAAACTCATAATTTTCAATCAGAGTTCTGTATTATAATAATTTAACAGCCTTTTAAGACTATCATTACATTTAGTCATAAATGTATTTACATAGTATATAAGTGATTTCTTCCTAAAAATTCTGAAGTATTCGTCTGAGATCAGATTTGACTGGACCTATTGCTGAAGTGAATGTAAGTGAATGTATTAGCTACACCTTCTTCGAAAACAAGGGCCTAAATCTTTTTTCCTACCCCTATCTATGCAGAAAAGTCATGTATTTGTTGGAGTCACCATCCTAGGTAGACAAGAAAAAAGATTTGCTGTCATTATGCATTTTCTTTCTGCTTCTATTTCTACAGTTTCTTATTGAGCATAAAAATTCAGAAAAACTTCCACAGGACACATACATAGACACACAAAAGAACACAACATTTTTTCTGAAAAACAATGGTATTTTTATACTGATATTGGACTAGACTTATCAAGTACTGAGGAAAATTGCATGTTGGTGACATATTTTCACATGGCATCTCTTAAACTAACTTTTTGAAGGCAATCAGAACTACATATGAAATGAAAAAAAATTAGTTTGCTTCTTATGCTATTCCAACAAGCCAATATTAATCACGTTTGAGCTGGACCCCTTCAAGACCTACACATGTTGACAGCTCAAGTGATAAATTTCAATTAGCATATTCTTTTACAAAGTTTATTTCCTTCAGGAACAGAAACTGTATGAAGATGAAAAGGCAGGATAGTACTGTTTGAAACATGTGTCCAATAATCTAGGAGCTGTCGAAATACCCAGTCTATTTATTTCTTATGTATTTTCAATGTGATTTTTAAATTACTAAATCTTTAGTAAATTTAACAGCACTTTTGCTCCTTCAGTGAGAAATGTAACCATATTCTCTGTTTTCATTTTCAATATAAAATATTGAGAAAATAAAAGACACAACAAAGAGTGATTTATTTTGTTTTCTGATGTCCTAATGTGATATGGCATATGGCATTTATAAAGTTCTTTAGAATTTTATTTGGCAAATTCCTTCTTCCTTTCCATGTTGGCAAGGGAGCTGCATAAGGTAATAATCCACTCATTTATTTTATGTTCTTCACAAGCTCAGTGAAAATAATACATATGAAAAAATATAGGTACAAATACCTGCATACCTAATAAGAGTAGTATGTGGACCTGACTGACAAGGACTTACATAGAAGATCAAGCTCACAAGAACTATATGAAAAAGGACTTAATTTACATGCCACTGGCAGTAATAGCAGTCTTTTCACTAGGTTTTGGGAAAGATTCCAGAATGATAATTCTCAGTTCTTGAAAAAACTGAAAAGGTTTAAATATTTATTTACTTATTTCTTTATTTTTAAGAAAGAAAAGGAAATAGTTACCTTTAATAAAAAAGTTCTCTAATTTATCCCTGATGTAATTTTATCAGTGACTTCAGTGAGGTTCTGAAATTCAGTGATTTCTCTTGCAGCATTACAAAATAATACTACAATATGTTTGTTTTCTAGGGAAGAATTCCTCCTTCAAAGAGTTAACAGACCTCTGCTGAAGCAAATGAGAAACTTTTTGCTATGTTCTATATCATCTCTGTTTCAGATATTCAGTAATAATGTTGGAGGCTGCATGAAAAAAACAATTTTACATTTATCTTATAATATACATTTCCAATTCCACATCTTTTGTAAATGGAAGTAACTCTAAGCTTATATAAAAAAATACTGACATGGCCTTTGAGTATATGGTAATAGCTTCAAACTATTTTTCCTCCTTTCCTATGGCCTGACAGCAACCAACGGTAATTGTGTTTACTGGGATAGCTGTGAATTGTCAAAATTTAAAGGTATGACAGAAAATCAGTCTAAGAACAATTGCTAATAATCCATTGACAATGGTAGCCACCAGTGTGTGTATTACTGGTGAATTTTGGTGTGTCAGGAAAGGCGTGCCTGTCATTGGTGCCCAGTGGTAGGACTAGGGGCAACCAGAACAAACTGGAACACAGGAAGTTCCATCTGAACTCATCTGAGGGTGCCAGAGCACTGGAACAGGCTGCCTAGTGAGGTTGTGAAGTCTTCTTCTCTGGAGATATGAAAATCTCACTTAGATGTGGCCCAGATGCAGTCCTCTGCAACCTGGTCTAGACAAACTGCTTTAATAGGGGAGTTGGAATAAATGATCTCCAGAGGACCCTTCCAACTCTACTATTCTATGATTTTGTGAGGTACAATGCCATTTTCAGAGGTAAAACAGACAGAATATCATCAAGATTCTATGGCATCATTTTATCGGTAATTTGCCATAGGCTGTGGCTGTGGTAGGACTTTTGAATCAAAACTGCTTCCCAGACAATGAAAGCTGTCTTCTGGATAAAAGTGATTTCTTTTTTTTCCAACTTAATATTTTACACAAGTTGATTAACTTTTCATCAATCCTATTCCTTAATACAAATTGAAATTTGTGAGTATATTGTGTTTCAAATAAAATAAATAATATGTAGGTGATGTATTTCAATGTTTCAGAAGGGTAGAATATGTTTCAGCAGAGGTAACATTTTTGTGAATGTCACAAAAGTGAAAAAACATACCAACCCCCAGACCTCATTCCTAATCTACAGACAACCTTTTACTTTTACTGTGACATGACTTGCAAAATCTCTAGCCATACTATTTGCCATTCTATTGAATAGACTACTGAGAGTATCAAAAGACAGTTTTGCTGTACTGGCTTTTTCTGTATTATTAGACTTACCGTGCTTCAAATTGACAGCAAAAGAATGAGTTGATAAGCACTTTTGCATCATTTTAAAGAAAATATTACCTCTTATGTTCAAAATGTATAAATATACAGCAGCATATATGTCTGTCTATAAATCACATATGCACACTAAATGACTGGACGGAATAAAATCTAGAATATATTCAGGAAGATTATTCATATGCTCTTAAACACATACCCACATACATGTGTGTTTATGTCCAGCTATCAATATAGAAATGAGTAGTCAGAATTAAAGTTTTCCTAATATATTGTTAAATGTAGTATCTAATAACACAGTTATTCCAGTGAACACACAAGAATATCTGTAGTCATACACCTCATAACTTGTACATCATTCAGACAGATTTAGGTAAAATTGCATTTTAAGTTTACTTTTACAAATTCTTTCTTTAAAAATACCCTTCTTTATTTTTAAATAGAAAGAAGGTTTTTGTTTGTTATTTCATTGGTTTTCTAGATCACATTATTTAATATTGTAACATTTTTTAAAATTATGACATTTCTGGGATGATGAATTCTGATGGCCCTCTTAAAGGTTCATGACCAAGAAAATGATTTTCTTAAATGCCAACTATAGAAAAAGATGTGAAAAGCTGAACATAAAATAAAACTGAAGCCCACACTCATATCAATTTCCTTTCTTGACATTGCTTTCATTGACATAAAAGTATCAAAAATGTGAGCAAGACAACTGTGGACAGATAACAAAATCCATTCAGTTGCTGCACATCCTATAAGTAGAGACACATCCTTTAAAAATGTTATTGTTGCATATTGCCTTTTACTTTCAAATCCCAGATAATCCAAAAGATGTCCAGGAAACAGATGTTTTTCTCATTGTATATATATATTTAACAATTACCTCTAAATTACCTCTATTGCACACTTGATTGTCTGATCGATAATTTTTTATTGTGAAATTTGGCCAATGTCTTAAACTTTTATATTTCTTCCTCAAACACATGAAGCAACAGTTAAATAAATTATACGCATGAAAGTAGTTTAAAAAAATTAAGATCTGAAGTATGGGAGGACTAGAAAAATTGTGAAGAAGAAATGGTTAAGAGAATGAGAGGATTGAGTTTTTTGGAAGGGGTGTTTATTTTGGTTATTTTAGATTTTCTTAACTCCTTTTTTATTTTACAGAAAAAAAATAAAATACTGGGTATTAGAGCATGGCATGGACATAAGGTTAGGTAAGTTCCTGGTATTAATTTTTTGATAAAAGATTCATTTTCAGCCATTGGTTCTATATCAGTTTGTGGGTTGTTTTTTTTTCTGACAAAACCTTCA
>WTSP01021529.1:0-18434 GCA_025331215.1 Actenoides lindsayi | reverse complement strand
CCCCATCAGAAGCCCTGGTTGTGCACTCAGGTGCAGGAGCGTGGCCAGAGAAGGGCAGGGGAGCTGTGGAAGGGTCTAGAGTACAAGTCTGGAGAGGAGTGACCTCCTCACAAGACCTGGGGTTGTTAAGCCTGGAGAAAAGGAGGCTCATGGGGGACCTTTTCACTCTGTTTATCCTACCAGAATTGACCACTGGAACAACGAGAAGGAGCGTCTTGTTCTAATCACGGATTGGTCCCTCCTGATCTGCAAATACAACTTCATCAGCCTGCAGTGCCAGCACGTGACGAGGATTTCCCTCAGCGCCGTCGACACCATCTCCGTAGGAGAGTTTGAGTTCCCACCTAAATCTCTCAACAAGTATGTTGACACAGTAATACTGCAGTGTTATTGTAATTCTCATGTTACTGTAGTTTGAGCTGTCAGCCCGTCAGGGACCGTTGGACAGCTTTGAGAATTTCTCTTATTGCTCACATGACATCGCAAAAAATTACTGAAGCTTCATTAGAAGGCTTCAGAGTAGCTGCTGTTTGCTAGGACAGTTACATTAAAAGTGAGTAGACTTGGGCGCAGTTCATCACCATTCTATAGGGCAGTGAGTAGTAGCAGTAGGAGCACCATCACCTTAGCATTACTAGAAAACCATGTGTGTCAGGTGATGGGTAAAGACAGGCTGCCACCATTCAGACGTGGTGTCCTACATGTCTAATGAACTCAGCTTGTAAGAAGGTACCTTAGCAGATCCCAGGGGATGAATTCTTTTACTGTTCTAGAGGCAAGACTTACCCTCAGACTTGTACTTCACCTTCCAGTTTTAAGTAGGTCTTTTTCAGACAGCACATTTCTAATTACACTGGCCTCACAGCCTCCAGGGTCTTCCTGTGTTAATTCTGCTGCTGTCACTGTCAGGAGAGAAGGTGCTGGGATTCGAATTCAGTGGGACAAGCAAAGCCGCGCCTCCTTCATAAACAGATGGAACCCGTGGTCCACGAACATCCCCTACGTCACCTTCACCGAGCATCCCATGGCAGACGCCGATGAGAAGGTGGCCTCCCTTTGCCTGGTAAGGATGTCACTGCCCCTGTGCTAGGAGCTCTCACAGGCTGGATACAGCTTAGGTTATTTTGAGAAGATAGAGCAGTGAGATCAAACAGAAGCGGATAAATCAGAGACAGAACTCGGGGCTGTCAGGCACACGTCCCCAGTCTCCAAAGTTTGACTTGCAGGGCAGCTCATACGTGGCTTACACAAGAAGGAAGCCGAAACTTCCAAAGGTGCTAGGGCTGCCAGCTAATTAAACAAAGATTTTAATTGTTAACAGTAAGCTTTCACTTAGGTGATTCTCACTTTTTCTTGCTCTAGTTGCTTTCCTCTGAAGGTTTCTTTAAAGCTAGAACACTACAGTAACTTCAGTTCAGCACATCAGGGATAAGGGCAGGAGAACTAGTTAGAAATAAACAACAGTCAGTGATAAAGCTTTACATACCTAGCCCCTGTGTTTAAGTTACATGTAAATAGTGTCCTGGTACAAAATTAACTGTATTGTTCAGGTTAAACATCAGGATGTGAAGCTTATCGTGACATGTGAGATCCACGATGGCTACAGTGCTGCTGCTGATCCCTTACGGTTCACCACCAGCAGCTGTTTGCCTAACAGCTTCTAAAACAGTTGAAAAACATCACGGTGATTTCTCTCTTTCAGTTGGAAAACTTTAAAACTCAGCTAATTCAAGCTGTGAAGAAAGCCCACAAGGAGTGCCCGTTGCCAGGCAGGGCCAACGGTGTGTTGGTGCTGGAGCGTCCTCTCCTGATCGAGACTTACCTGGGGTTGATGTCCTTCATCAACAATGAGGCCAAGCTTGGCTACTCCATGACAAGAGGCAAAATTGGGTTTTAGAATTCATTGCATTTAATCTTTTCGAGGGCAAGTAACGTGCTATTGGTCTCCTGGGGAGAGCATGCTGCGGGGCAGAACCCTTGATAATCAATGGGATGAAGTTTAGGGAAGGGAAGGGGGTGGTTGTAGTTCATGGGAGGCCCTGGTTGGGTCAGATTAATCTGAAGCAGACAAGACAGTGTCTTGGATTTTCTATCTAATTTACAGTTGGTATACAGGGTTAGTGAGCACTGGTATCTTCTGTCTGGTTTTTCCCCTGTTACTGAAGTGCAACTGGTATCTGCTACACACACCGCACAAATAGCCGAGATAACAGCAGAACGTTGGTGCCACATCCCAGCTGTGCCCCTCGATACCGTGTCAAATCATATCCTGTGCTTGGGCTGTGTTGTTTAACGAGGTCTTAGTGCTCACCCTTACTCATCTTGGCATTCTGATTAACGCCTGTCAAGGACTTTGAAAGCTAGGTCAGTCGTTCTTTGGCAAAATGGAGTCAGCAGGTCTCAAGTTGCCCCGCTCCGTCAGCTGAGTGGCACGGGACGAGAGCTGGCACTGGGTGAACCAAAGGATGTGCCTGAGCTTTTGGTAGAAACACCCCCCTCTGACAACTGGCTCTGACTTCCTAGGTTATGTACATTTTGCTGCAGCCATGGAATAGTGTCTCTTTGGAGAGAATATTGCCCAAAGCCTCACAAACATTTGCCTTCAAAGCTATTATTTATAAAACTGAAAAGGAATTATATTTTAATTAGATTTATATTCTTAGCAGTTTTTCTTAAATCTACTCTAGTTTGGGACCGCAGCAGTGCAGGATTTCTTAATGGAGACAGATAAAACTTTAAGCACCACACATCAGTCTTGATTTACGCTTTCTTGCGCTTAACCTCATAAAAATGTCCAGTAATAAATTCATAAGCAGCAGCAGCAGAGACACCAAAACTGCTCCCAAGGTTGCTCTAACGAGCTTTTTTTCATCATGTGTGACCTTCTGTACGTGTCATTCTATCTGTGCAACTGCAACGCTGAATAAATGCTGTGCTGCTGTGGTGTGGTTTAAATAGCTGTGTGTTTATGAACTTTCTGTAAAGCTGAAGTCATGATGCAGTGCAACAAGCTGCACACCCCTCTCAATGCTTTTCCTAAGACATTGATTTGATTTTCATTAATCTTGCAGTAAAGTTGAAGTTTAACTCAATTTGTTCTTTGTTCTTCATTTTCTGGAGACTGAGGCTGTGTAAATAGCCAAAGAAAAAACATCCAGTAAGTTCCTAAACAATGGGCTCCCTTCCTTTGCAGACTGGGTCTGGCTGCTCGGGTCAAAGATAAAGGGCAGTCCACCTGCTCTTTCCCTGCCAAGCCATTCCCTCCCATTTGGCACTGGATAGTTGGGTCCAAAGCTCCCATTTCAGTTGCCTGTAACATATCAATTCTAAATTACCAGTTACACTGAATCTTACAAGAAGGATCATAAGTCTATGGTAGACCCAGTACAGCTACTGTCACTTGTCAGCATCTCAGCCTGGAAAAGCAAAATTATTACAGGTGACAATTTGCTTTCTGAACAAAGAGCTCATTTTGCTTTAATAGGAATTGACTTGCTAGAAAGCATCTTACTGATCCATCTACTTCTGCTACAATATTTAATTCTAATGGACCAGAAAAATCTGTTTTCTTAAAACTAGGGAGAAGCTGCACACTGCTGGGATAAAGAGGCACATAATCACACCACTGATCACACAGAAACAGGCGTTAGACTGGAGAAGTGGGTAGTTAAGAGTCACAGCAAGTTTGTAACTATCAAAATATTTATTGGAAATTATAAAATTTAAATAATAGCTATACATTATATACACACTGCTACGGTTTTAGAAAATAAGGTTTCATAGTTGAAAGAGTTCAAGAGAAAGTTCCACCACATCAATAATAATGTTTTCTTGAAACCCAGACCTCATTCTCTACACTTCAGTTGCTACATCATTCAAAGGCAATCACAGTACTTTACACGCTGGAGTTTGGGGTGCACTCCTTCAAATAAATAATTCATAAATACAAACGCTTCAGGCTGCACAACAGGGTTTGACCCCTTTCCTCATTCTTCCTCAAACTCGTGAGCATTTGTAATGCAAGCAGTTTGTTATTTTACCTCTTCTCTCTCCAAGTAACACACGCAGAAGTTGTCCTTGCTCAGCAACGCCATGGAGTCTCCGCTGGAGCGCCAGGAGAGAGACACAATCTGGAAGTCTCCTTGTGGAGAGAGGAAAAAGGGGAATCTTTGCAGTTTCTGTTTAATGTGTAGAAAGGCATTTAAGGGACCTAGCTAATGGCCTTATGTCACCTGCTGCCAACCACAACACTTCTCATCAACGCAGGCCGACTTACAGTTCAGGGTCATCTATGTTCTGTCTTTCCACATCAGATTTACCACACCATTTCTCCCCACTAGTGTTTTGTGGCAGTTTAGTTGTTTTCAGCACACCCAAACACACGATACATCTGAGCCATTTACACGATAATGCTCAGACTGATAAATGTCCCGTAAATAAGCAGCTGCTGCTGGCTGGTGGCAGTTTTTGCAGGCAGCCTTACCTTCCACGGGAACCTGGACCGACACGCAGCCGGCCGGGGACCACAGGTAGACTTTGCTGTTTCCCGTGCACACAGCCAGGCGAGGCTGTCGCGGATCCCACTGGAAAGACTGGATCGCGCACAGCTGCTCTAAGACTACAACCAGCTTCAGCTTTTGAATATCCCAGATCCAGACAGCGTTAGGAATGTTATCTGTCAGAAGAAGAGAAAGAGATCATCAAATACCTGAAGGATAAGAAGACACTGTCTTTTAAGGAAATGGGCTCTAATCAAGGTCTAAGACAACAGAGACCTCGGGTTTCACACCGATGGAGTTTTGCCCAGCAAAGCCTTCAGTTGTGCTTTGGAGATGGGGCAAGAAGGATATAAAAAGTGACTCATTTGTCTTCCAGTCCTCCACTGGCTTTTATCAAATGATTCACAATTAGGCTGCTGTTGATGGAGTTTGCATCTGAACCACAGCTTTGCATCCAGACGTGCAGGACCACCCAAGGGCAAGAGGAAACATCAATTCCATGACTTTCACTATTGGGGGTAATCAAAAGCCCCCCTACCAAAAGTTGAGAGGAATTCTGCCTTTCAAGCAACACTTGCTGTGAATGGAGGACACCAGATTTGTAGATTTTATTTTCTAATACAGTGAGCTCACATATATTGGAAAAAATATTAAAAGCACCCTATTTCCATTAAATACAGCACCAAGAGTGAGTTCCTGCACTGATAAGCAGTTCTGGCAGCTCTCAGGCTGAGTTTCCTCTGTAGTTACCTGTCTGCACGGCGAAGAGCTGATTTTAAACAGGGCCACAAGTCCTCCTATGGTGCAAAACAACCGACTCATCCCTGTTCTCATTCCTTTTATGAAAGCCCACCATGCACAATGAGGAGGTTTCCCCTTTAATGCAGGGCAGTAGGAGCTTACCGTTTTTGGTTGCCAGGAAACAGTTATCTGGACTGAATGCCAACATCCCAATTCCCATTTTGGGATTTGCCCGGTCAGCAACTGGTTTGACATAGTGTAGAGAAACTGGCACCTGGGAAATGTCATCTGGAATTTGAAACAGAAGTACTCTGCTAAGTAAGCCTGAAGGGACAAAACATTTACATTCCAACTGTTAAAAACTCCTCATCCCTGATGCAATAGGACTGTGCTTTACTCTTCTCCAAGATGGTCCAATCAAAAAACTTTAAGACACTGCATCTTCATATAAATTCCTGTCTTATTCCTGCTCTTTTATCAAAAGGGGAAGGCAGGTAATCCAGGCAAGTCTGAGATCAAGCTACGAAAAAAAGGAGAAATCAAATTTTCTCCCATTTTACTAGTATTTCAGACAAACACCAGTACAAAACAAAGGTGATTCACAGCACCACAAACAATAAGAGTAAGAAAAAATAAATAATAAAAAATACTAATCATGTTAGTCTGCCATCTGTTTACTACTTCAAAGCCTGTTGTCTGCAGGCAAGTTCAGAGCACTGCTACATCTACAGCTTCTTAGAAAAAGTCAGGTGGCTTTTTTCATGCTCTGCTTTCTTCTATACCCTCATAGGGAAGGGATTAATTACTATCCTAGATCAGACAAAAATGTAACACCTTATGATTATTATTTTTATAATTATTGGAACTGCCACACACTGTGATAACATTAATTGCAAGAGTTCATCCAATTCTAGCAATTATCTGCAACAGTTAAACTACGTCATGAAGTGACAACACAGATTGAACAAAGCAGAAAAAAATCCACACAATGTTAAGAAAACGTTTGCAAACAGCTCCAGGCCTGAGATCTGGCTGCTCTTTCTACACCCAAGTAGTTACAGTTCTTTTCTACAGTACCCTGCTCATCTCCAACCCGCTCTCAACGCCCCCGAAGACAAGAACTCCTCTAGCAGGACACTTCCCACCCTGGGAGCTCTTCAGTTAACTTGGGAGTCTGGAGCAGAGGAGTCATTCTGGTATCAGAGGCAGAGTTCACCTATAACATTTATTTATAGAAAGATTTCACATGGCAAACTCAAGCGTCTCGTTTAGTAAACTTTGGCTTACATTTACTCTGTGTGCTGAAGAAAGAACTAGCCAATGATCTTGTTGGAGGGAGAGAAAGTCTCTCTGTTTCAACAGATGGGGATTTCTCCACTTCTTTATACACAATCTACAAAGAAACAAGGGAGAATTCTACAGAAGGGCCTCAGAGAATCTGACGCGGGCTTTTACCAAATCACCCACATCCCACTAACTCATTTTCAGGTGTATTGTCTCTTATTATCTCTCAGCACCCCCTCATTCATCAGGGCAGGAATGGGCTCAGCAGGCAAATACCAAGTCCAGCATTCTCACTGAATCATTTGCAATTTGAAGCCACGATCAGGAAAACACTCCCGTGACAAATAAACAAATCTTGAAGTCTGTGAGCTTGCCAGAGTACACCTCATTCGCTGTGCCCGAGAGCTAGGTCTGGCAGTGCCATAAATCACCTTCCTTACAAGGGGAACAGAGATCCCATTTTCACAACACAGAATCTTTAATCAGCTACTATCATAAATAAATGCACACAAAGTGCAACACTGCAGGAGGAAATAGTAAAAAATATTTTAATGGTGTGCCTACAACATAATATTCCCAAACACAAGCACCAGGGTAAAATGCACCAACTGCAATTCCTGTCTGTGTAGCAGAGACTAACAGAGCTATTCCCATTTGTTTTCCAGTACCTATTTTACACCTAACTGGAAGTCAGGGCATTTCTCAGTTGGGAGAAGTTTTGTGGAGGTGCATTTAACGGATGATGCCTTGCTCTGGGTTGAGAGGCATCCCCACAGCTGTGTGAACAGTGCAGGCTCAGTCTGCAATACACCCTGTGCTTTTTCTACCCTGACGGATGAGAACAGCTTGTGATTTTTGGAACAAAAGCTACAGCTCTCTGCCTGCTGCCAGCTACCCAGGACCCGCCAGGCCTTGCGTATACACGTACACAAGGACAACAAAGAGTGACAGATGTTTACAGGAGATGCTCTTCAGGTGAGCTGGGTGGGCTCATACATACACAATGTAAATCTGATCACAAGCCAGCTCCAACACCTTTTGAAGTAGCAAACTGTATAAAGCTGAGACAAACCCCTCCTGTTAAGTTTCCCAGTTTGCCATCATCTGCACACCCAAATCTGTAATGCGATCACCATACACATCCAGATACACCAGCACATGACAGAAGTCATCTGTTAATCCATTAATGCTAAAGCTGAGAGAACCATATGCACATAATCTGTCAAACTTGAAGGGATTCCTCTGTGTTTCTTACGTCCCTCAATTTTCATGTAATTTCCCAACCCAAGTTTACACACTAGGAAGGGAAAAAGCAAAGTCCTGGAATGAAATGTATTTACCAGCACCTTTCAGATACAAACAGCACTGCCAAAGAGCTGCTCATGATTCACTGGAGTTTGGATCTGTACTTACAGTCTTGGCATTCACGATGGTTGCCGGATGCTCAAACTCTGCGATCTTCTTCCAGGTGACGTGGTTCAAGATACGCACCTAAGCCAAGACAGCATTGCAAGGCAAAGGTGTCACAGCAAAGTTCTACGGGTGGTTTAGAGAAAAAGAGAGAAAACAAACCCAATTCTTACCTTTTCATCATAGCTGCCAATTGCCAAAAACTGACTGCTGGGGCTCCAGGCGGCTGACTTTATGCCTAGCGACCATTCGTAAGCCCGGTACGTGGAGAGCAGTCTGCCATCAAGGGAGTACAGCAATATTTTATACTGAAACATAAGTAGATTAATTCTAAAGACTAACAATTTCGTTGATATTCCCCCCTCTCCCCCAAGATAATTTAGAAAGAAAGCTAATAAGGTAAGTTACTGTCATTAAAGATTCATGTAACAGTTTGACCTACGCTTGTAAGGACATCCTTTAACAATTCAAGCACCAAATTTAAAATTCACTTCAGCTTTTGTTACGTTTAAAAGAAAAAAAAAAAATTGTTACTGCTTTACACATGGTGCCTACAAGAACTCTCCAAGGAAACACTTTGCTTTTTCCTCCTACCTCTAGACACGTATCCCACGCTGCCAGAACACAGCCATTAGGAGCCCATTCGATGCCAAACAGATCCTGTGTTTCAGTGTCAAAATGCTGCCAGAAAGAGAGAAAACCCAAAACCATTATGCTAACAAATACTGCTGCATCTGACCCAAGTTGTCCTCAGGTTTATCCTTACAAGTGCTGCCATGAATGCAGAAGAGCCTTTTGCATGCTGGCATAGAGACAGAAATATTTTCTCTTGTTAACAGCATGTGGCAGTCACTGCTCCTTCGGTTTCCCTTCACAGAAAAGGCAAAAAGCTGCTATACCTTAAAATGAACAGCATTTACATAAAAAAATAAATTAGTTCCACTGAATCAGTCAAGCAATTCAGCTAGCCTGAGGAAGGTCAGTACAGGATCGTTAGGGAAGAGCTTGGGAACATGCCAAGCATTTAGTGGCATTTCCCAATTTTTGCTGTCAGCTTCTAATGATCTTCAGAATTCCTGAGCCAGAGCTGACACTATGTACAGAGCAGTTCTTAAGGAGTTGTAGTTTCTTTGGTCCATCTGGTCCTCCAAGACATGCTAGTGTGTCCCCTTCACAGCCCAGTCTCGTTGTTAAACGGAAACAGGACAATTTATATTACACATCCCAAATGATCACTTTATCCATCAGCTGATACTTAATTGTTAACGTAGCATAATTTATTGTAAACAAGCTCACGTGAGAATTTAAAGGTGAACTTTTGCATTCCATCAGAAATTCTTTATGCATAGGTAGTGCACACTGGCCTCCAGAACAGAACCTGCTGAGGAATTCTGCCTGCAGGCCCTGGGAGCAGCCAGAAACTGGACAGGAACCGCCTGGGCGAGTCTAAAACCAGATGACCAAAGCAGTGCACGACACGTGCAGATGCAGCAGGGGAAAGCAAGGACATCCTTACTCTCAGCAGCTGCCAGTCGCTGCAGACGAAGATGCTGATGAAGTCCTTGCAGTCGCGCCTTTCTGCTACTGCCATATAGCGGCCGTCCTTGGTGAAAGCGATCCCTGCAACGAGACAGGGCTCAGGAAACACAGAGAAAACAAGACCCGATAGCTGACGGGTCTTCAGTGAAGAGCAGCCACTGTCAACTTAAAGCAGCAGCAAAAAGAGAAGGAAAAGTATCTTCACAGAAGACTGCACTAATTAAGCCGATGCACAGCGTCACTAGTTTGATTGTGTCGGCGATTCTTAAACTCCAAATGTATTATTTCTAAGTTTATTCAGCTTCACAAGAACTTCAGCACGCTTCAGTAAACCACCTTTGGTTTCTGACAGGCAGCTGGTACAGAAAACCCACAGATTCCCAATCAACAGTTCATTTAGTCTAGCTAAAGGGAATAGTTATGTAACCACTGGTACTCCAACAGTTTCCAGGCACTGGTCCCCATCCACTCCTGTTTCACATGTAACAGGCAATTGTCTTGGTCATAGACTGGATATTACCCTAGACAAGCTTCAGACAGGAACCTGCTACCCAAGGCCCCCTGGCCAGACAGCCCTAACACCAGTTTCCCTTTCAAACCGCTTCACATGTAAAAGATGACAAAAGTCACTTTTGATTAGCGTTTTATCACCGACGTGCTCAGCTTAATTTAATGTCTTAAAGGACCTGTGAGAGGCAAAGAGGACAGAGCTGCGTGTTTGAAGCGCAGGTGCACAGGGCAGATGTCCCCCTTCATCCAGCACGAGAAGATGGTGCTGCTCGGAGACCTGCACCCCGAGGGTGAGCTAACCCTGCAGGGGGGAGGCTGCCGGGGCCTGCGCCGGACCCGTGTTCCGTCGTTACACGTCAGAGTCATTCTTCCCTTTCTGCTGTATTAAAAATACCTTCCCTGTGTTGGGTTGTCACACTCACCCTGCTGACAAGCTTTGGGATACTTGATGTAGGACACGGATTTTGTACACAAGGACCACACTGTTATCCGCAGCTGTTGGAGAAAGAGACAAGGAGAGATTTGTTTATCCTTCTAGATTAAAACAAAGGAAATAGAAAACCATAAGCCTAAGTCAGCAACACAAAGTAGATCAATATACCTCCCGTGGTTAGGTAAACTTTGCAGCTACAAAGCCCTGAGGAGTACCTGCAGGGAATTCTCCCCCAGCTCCCCCCAGATCACAAGGTTCCTTATTCCACACCGAATGCTGAGAGGGGAACAGGAGACACAGAACACCATGATGGAGAAAAAAGCCTCTTCACTGACACTGAAGTTACCATTATTAGCACAAATCCAGCTATGGGATTGCCAGTGTATGGTATAGACACTCTTGAGTTGGAAAAACACAGTTTCATCACTGATTATGGAAGAGAGATGAGAAGTTTCTTGCATTTATGAATGAAGGAGGCATTACGGCAGCTTAAGACCATTTTCTCTGATGGGAAAAGGCTACCAAGTATGAAAATTTAGCTGTATTTTTAAACTTCCGACACACTCAGCTTTGACAGCTGATTTGCATTTTGCTCTTCCCTCTGCCACCCCCAAGAAAGTAACCTTACATCATTACTGAAAGAATTAGAAAAGAATCAAAATGTGGTGTGAAAAGCACGGCGTTAAACATCTTGTTTGGGGTATTTCTGGAGGCTTGTAAAGCACCATGAAGCACCAGAGCTGCAGAGAAGGCAGTCAGCTGCAAAACAAGGCTCTCCACAGCTCTTCAAGGTCACAGCCTGCATTCTGGAAGCTCTGCATTGCCATCTGCAGATTATTCAATTAAAAACAAATACTTGCTCTCCCTTAGCAACGACATGTATGCATTAAGCAGGATGTCATGTAAACCTTTGCATTTCTATCTGGAGCAAGGAATGTTTCCACTCTCATTTTTTTTCTTGTGTTTTCCTACATTTTATTGCACCAAAGTAAGAGATTCTAGATGAGACACGGGTGGGACTATTTCCACAATGAGGCATCACAGTCAGAGGTGTCTTTTCCAGAACTACTGACCAGCACAATTAGTTCTGATTTACGATATAATGAAAACTTCAGCACTGCTGTCCATCTCAGCACCCTCCCGCCTCAGGTGCAGACCAGCAGATCACCAGCAGGCTTGGGAAGGAGCTTCTGCTACGCTTTTTTTTGGCGTGTTTATCTTCAACGCACATTTTCTTTCCCTGCAGTAATTTGGTGCTATTCAGTGGTGACAAAGCACCCTACGAACCTGTTCTATCTGGTAACACTCCAGACTGCGTGTTTCAACAGAGGGGCTTTCATTCCTGACACCAGCATTGTCATCAGAAAGCATGATCCAAGCAGTTGATGTGGTGCTCAAACCAAGCTTTGGAATCCCAATAAATGCTGCCTCCCTCGGTGTGGAGTCCTAGAGCAGAAGAGCAGCACTGCCCGTTCTCCCCACTGCTTTTTGCAGACAAAAGAAAGGGGAGATTTGAAGAATCGATGTAGAAAATGTTTTGGTTGGTTGGTTTTGTGTTACTTTCTTACAGGAAAGAGCACAACCAGATCAGACCAGCCCGCTTCTCTCCCAAGTTAGAAAAGGTGCCAGACCACTATTTAAAGCACAGTTCATTATTCTCTTCCTTTATTTTACAGGTATGAAATTAAAACAAGACATCAACAGGACCACTTTTAAGTTTATCAGGTCCTAGAGGAATCCACTGGATGCACATTAACCAAGTGTTCTGACTGCAACTGCTCGCTTCCGGACACACAACCCCACAGCATTGTTAGTCTGCTCCTCCTGCAAGATTTACTTTAAAAATACCAACACAATGCCTCCTCACATTCCTCACCAGCAACTGCAACAGGGGCATGCTGCTTGCTGCTCTTCGCTGCAGCGCTCAGGCTACTTGCTGCTGTTCCTCCCTCGACCAAAACACGCAGCACATGCCAGGCACATTCTGCAGCCACTTAAGACAAGCTTAGCAGCTGCAGGCTCGGAATGCCGGGGTCCGGATCATCCTTCTTCCTGCCAGAGGCTTCCAAGTTTATACTCCTGCTGCACGTCAAACGTCCTTCTGCCCTGGACCGCTTCAGCTGGCTCAGCACCTCAGGACAAGGCAAGACCGTAACGCTCGCATCAGGCTCAGGTACATCAGGAGAGGAGAGTCTCCAGAGGTGAGAAACAGCACCCGTGGGCCTCTGTCACCTCTCCCTTGCCTGAGGCTCCACCACAGAAGAGCAAAGACAAGCACACCTTTGCTTTAAGAAGTCTCCCCGCACCCACCTCTGCTTCAGCCGTGGGTGCCGTTCAGACAGAGCCTTCTCCAAAAGGGGCAAGGTTTGCACTCCCCAGAGAAGACACTGAGCATGGTTTCCCTCATTCTCCTGTTGTGCTCAACTGCTGAGCGTGCACTTCAACACCAAAAATGTCACTAACGTTGTAGTAATACCGTAGGGCCCCATGTGCCCCCAACACACCATTTCTAGAGTGCACAGCTTGAATGACAGGAGAGAGACCACAGAACACAACCAACACCCAGCCCTGGGGTGTTTACATCCAGCCTACAGAAAAACCACAACAATCCACCTCCTATAGCAAAAGATCTATTATTACACAAGACACCTGCGATAACCAAAGCACTTTGTCTTCAGTCCCAACACACCCATAACTAAAAATCTTCAGCCTCAGCATCTCTCCTAAGGCTGCAGGCTGGAAAGGGAAGCAGACACTGCAGAGCTTGAAGTTTTGGTTCAGGGTTTGAAACATGTAAAAGCAAATTTTGATTTCCTAAATCAGGATTCTTTTCAATTCTATTTGTGTACACAAATATTTTTATAAGCTGATAAAGTTACGTTATGTGCTTGGTGTGAAGTCCATACACCAATCTAATGTGGGTTAACAACGTGTTTACAATTACATTGTGACAAAAGGGGAGATCCTTCAAATTCCCAGCTCGAACTAAAACATTACTCCACAATCTTGCTCAAGCTGCCAATGTAAACTAGGCCAAGAAAGATTTCACAGCCAGCAGAGATGATTATGAAAGACAGAAGCATAAAACACACAGAGGGAAGCCAAACACTTCAACAATGACAATGAATGGCATTGCTTTTGTTTGCTTTTCTCAGGGGCTTTGGGGAGAGGGGGCAATTGGTATTACAGCAGGAGAAGAGCTCATGGTCAGTTCAGGCTGCAGCAGGCTCTGCACTGCTCATGTTGAGGGGTACTTTAGTGCAGAGGATTCGATTAAACGGAGTTGTCAACCCCAAATCCTAACGATAATGGTGTCTAAGAAGTTTTCAGCTGTTGTTTTGCAGTGGAAAACCAAACCAAAAGCAGAAGCATTTTTAAAATAGCCTAAAAACAGCTGAGAAATAAAAAGTATTTAGATGGTAACGTGATAAACAGTCTCCAGCACTGGCTGAGGACTACAGCCCAACATTGACAGCTACAGGCAGGTGTAAGACTGGTGATTTTCAGCAGATAAAACCACACTTTTAAACAACCTTACATCTCAAATGACTGTCAACTTTTGTCCCAGACTTGACTGGGTCACAAGGCCTCCTTACATAGCAGTGTCTGTCAGCACTGGATTTCAGAAGATTATTCAGAGCACATTCCTCGACAGAAAGCATTTTTCAACCACCGTGGCCATTCACAGTTACCAAGGATTAGCTCCAACACACACAGCAACACAGGCCCTCTCCAGTGCACCGGTGGATCAACGTAACTAACATGGTGTTCCCATTTTTTTTTCAGATTCTAGATAAACTTGGCATAGCAGGTTTTCAGGTGTTTTTCCAACCAGTTTAGATTTGCTCTTGATTAGTTAAATGAGAAAAGTATCCCCACTTCCCCACCTTCCCCCAAACCCACTTCTCCAGAACCATACACTAGCTTGATATAAACAACAAGGTGATGAAAAATCAGGTTGCAACTATTCTGACCACTTCTCACATGTACCTGTGAGATACAAGCAGACAATTAAAGACAAAAAAGCCTTCCATGTCTGGAAGTACCTTTGAAAATATCCAGCTGTCCAGTAAAACTAGTTTTTGCCTGGAAAAGCCTATCAAATCTATCTCTCACCCAGCAATTTGGCAGCTCCTCCAATCCAGCACAGCAAGAATTTAAGGAGCTCACCTGCATCTTCTCTCCATCTCAGCAGGAGTTCCACCCTAGCTGCTGACAGAATGACCCCTCCACACACACCACCTGAGGTAACACACAGCACGGAGATGCTTTCAGAGTTCTGGGGCACGTAACCAGGTACTGCACACCCTTCCCTAATTCTGCTGCACTCATTTTGAGTTAGGAACCGCTCCCCACTCATATCACAAACCCACAGCATTACTCACTGTAACACCAACCACAAAAAGATCTTGACCACAAGTCAGATGATAAATATTTTTCTTCTGAGGCAGTAAGTACAGACTGCTGGAAATAAATTAGCACAACCATATGCTCTAATAATTTTCTAGGAATAAGAGAATAATTTCTTACAGTGGAGCTCCCACACTGACCTGAAGAATTACAAGTATGAGTAATTAGTTGGTGTTGCTTGAAAACCTCCCACTACCAAAGGCAAGCTGTACTGGTGGATAGGGAACCCCTGAGCCCTCCAAGCAGTCACTGAATTTGATAATAATACACTGATATTAAGTACCCTGGCAGTCTCTGTCTCGAGCACTGCTCACGCCTGTCCTACCAGACTGTGAATTTAGCAGAGAGAGAGTAAACACAACTCAGACACTGGCATAACCCAGGCAGCTGTCTGACAAAAGCTAATTTAGCAACCTGTTTACAGCGGGAAAGAAAACCTATCCCAACACAGATGCCAAGTTGGCAAAGGCTTAATGAAATCCTCTAAGGTCAAACCAAGTGCTGTTGGGAGGCAATAAATACTTGCTAGTCCACCCCCACACGCACGTGCCACGAGATACTCGCTCGCAGTGCGGAGCAGCAGCCCTCAGCTTGGGTTACTGACTGCAGCGCTTCTGCCCGACCAGCCACACATCTCTGCTGACTCCAGGCTGAAACCTGGGACTCATTTTGTTATTCTCATTGCCATCAGGGTGATTTGGACCTAAACGTCATGGTTCAGGGTTGGCTTTTTTAGTCTAGAAACCCCAAGCTACAACTACCACACGTGTGCATCAGAACCATGCCACAGCCACAGGCAAGGTTCTCTGTGGGTTGCCTTGAGAGCACCAGCACGGGCACCAACTCCAGCCCGCGCTCGGGTGACAAAGCGCCCATCGAAATTCCACTGACATTTGTGCAAATCCCAAAAAAAAAAAAAAAAGAAAAATCTTTTTCAAAAAGGAAAACTCTGAATCGAATGCGAGTGATGGTGATGGCACAATAACCTGTCACCTAAAACCCACCTACAGTTTTATGTGTAAATACAGCAAAGAGGAAAACACCTTGTGTGTGGTTCTCCTTTATTTCCATCCATCCATTCTTGTACTGAATAACATGAATGGGCAGCTCTGATCCAAAGGCTGCAGAGATGGAGTCAGACTTCCACGTGCCTCCCAACAAACCCAGCATCCACAAACTGGTTTGGAGTCTACCTTAGTGTGGATTCCAGAATATGACCCTTAATCAATAAGCGATTACAGGTGCTTACATTTTAATTTTGCAAGTGGTTCTATCAACAGCAAACTGATCTAAGCCTCATCTCATCTCCAGTATCTGGATTTCAGTCTTATCTCAAGGGTCAATAAATCAAAGACTATGTTTTTTAATTCCAGAGCCACTCTTCGATGTTTACGGTTTGTTTTTTTTTTTGCTACAAACCCTGAGCTACAACCACCATATCTGACTTCTAAAACTGGTCTTATGAATACCCATTATCCCTACACTTTTCTCAAACACAGAATTTTACCTCCAAAGCCAAGTGTCCATCAGAAGGAAAAGGACAAAATGTTAGCAGAACAACTAACATCTAAACTGGAATTAGCCCAGATCATACATATGAATGGAGAACTATATCTGCATCCCTTACTACCACTACAGCTTTAAGAGCTTTAGGTTATTTTAAGAGGCAATGGGCAGACAGCAACATCTGATACCGCCGCGAGTAACCGTGACTTCACACTTACATGGAACTCAGTGGTGTTGAGAATGTGACGACCATCCGGACTCCAGCATGAAGCCACCAGTCCCGCCGACCCCTCGTCTATCTTGCAGTGCCAGTCAGGCTGCTCCAGGGACCAGACCTGGGTCGGAGAGGAAACCACACGGACAGTGCAGCAGCTGAACAGCTCCTCAGAGCCTCTGCTTACGGGAATAGGTCCCTGCAGCGCACACCAGGGAGGTCAGGAAGCTCTGAAAGCTTGCGGCCATGAAGGACTGGCGCTGGATCCCGCGACAAAAGTAAGCTCACACTGCCAGGTGTTGATACAAACTGTAAAGCAAGGTGCTTTGTTGTTTGTTTTTTCTGTGACAAATATTCTGAATACCCAGCACTTAAAAAGTTTTACCCATTTAACACAATTTTGCATGTATCTACTTCCTGCTGAACTGTGAAACTGTTACGATAACCTCCAGCTCTGATTTGTTTTGATAAATATTTTTATTCTATTTTGTTTTTCAAACAAAGATGTTTGTCATGGTTTTTAAAATAATATCATGCTGGGTTATCCCCAGATCACGCGTTACCAATACCAGCATCTGGTACTTTAGCAAAAGCACTGAACCTGCGCTCGCCGTCAAGAAGCTCGCACTCGCACCGCACACAAACCCCCCAGTAGGAAAAAGGTTCTGGGTTTTGTCCTCACCTGAACAACCCCGCGCTTGTACATGGCACACAGTATGAACAGAGAATCCGACGACCACTCCATGTACTGGATCTGGTCCAGGCAGGTGTAGAGCTGGAGGATCTGGAGGGTGCTGGCATCCCGAACCACCAGACGGTACTGCACGCACGACGCCTGGACGAGGAAAAATCCAGCACTGAGCTGGGGCACCGACCCCGGGCTCGACCCAGCACCCTGACCAAAGGCTGCCTGCCACTGGCTTGGCACGCCTCGGGCTAATTAGGGGCTTCAGTTTCAGACAGGCTGGGCGTGTGCTGCGCTCTACTGCGAGCTACAGTATAAATAGTCAAACCAGGAGGGAAGGGGGGTCAATTAATAAAAAGAAGCCCCATTCACCTTATCATCGCTGATTAACTAATTCTACTTTTAAATTATTCTTTTTCTAGTTGTCTTTGAGGGTTGGACTAAATGACCTTTAAAGGTCCCTTCCAACCCGAAGTACTCCAGGATTCTATAACTGTTATTGTATTTGATTACTCGTAATCACGTCTGCACGATAAAGACCCGTGCTGACCAAAGGCTCCTAGCCAGCGAGCCGTCCCGCAGACAGAGCTCAGTGCTCGCAGGACCAGCGGCACTACCGCTACCCCTTCAGCGCCCGGCCCCCGGGATGGCTCCACCGGGGAGGAGCCGTTACCCGGCCCGGGACGAAGGGCCCCGAGCGGGCGCCTCGCCCAAGGGTCTCCGCAGGCCGCGGAGCCAGCGCGGGCGGGCGAGAGAGGCCCCGCTAAGAGGCGACGCCACCCGCCCTCTACTCACCAGGCACTTGCCGTCAGGGGAGAACTTGCCGAGCAGGCCCGAGAGCCTGAACGGCTCGGAGAAGTTCATGGCGAAGGGAACGAGAGAAGCGGCCGCGCCGCGATTCAAACGCGCCCGCCCCGGCCCCCGGCCCGCGCCGGAAGCGGGAGGAAGAAGCGGAAGGGGCGGGAACGCAGCGGCCGGGCGGCCAATGGGAGCGCGGCGGCCACCGCCGCGGGGCACGCCGGGAGCCGCAGTCCGGGCGAGGGGCCGCAGCTGGGAGCCCGGCGGCGGGAAGCGGGCGGGAAAGCAGCTCAGCGCCGCCATTGTTATGCAGATGAGGCGGTTAATGAAGAGCCGCGGGTCCTCCTCCCGCCGGCCGCCTCCTCCTCCCGCCGGCCGCCTCGCCCGGGGCCGGCCCGGGGTGCT
>WTSP01021528.1:0-91289 GCA_025331215.1 Actenoides lindsayi | reverse complement strand
AGGGACACCTCCCACTAGAGCAGGTTGCTCAGAGCCCCAGCCAGCCTGGGCTTCAAAACTTCCAAGGATGGGGCTTCTACCACCTCTCTGGGCAACCTGTTCCAGTGTCTCACCATTCTTCCTGGTTTTAGTCCTACCCTAACAGAGAAGTGTAACTCTCCATCTGGATTTCAGTGTTAATGTGAAGACTATCAGAGTGATGCCATGTGGCCAAGCTCTTGAGCATCCTGGCACTAATGAGGATGCCAAACTGTCAGGAAGGCTTTCATTGTGACAGTGACTGTGTAGCTCTCAGATTGGAGGTGAGATGCTACCAGTTGCTTTTTCAAATGCTGAGAACTTCTCCCCTGTAAAACGGATCCAGTGCAGGCTGCTGATGTCTGTAGACTGCTGAATTCTATTACTAACTTCAGAATTAATGCTTTCTTTAAAAAATAGCAATTTATTTTAATATTTTTTTTGAAGTGGTAAACTGAGGAAATCATTTGTGGTCTGTGTAAATACCTTATTCATGGAGAGAAAAGATCATGTGATAAAGCCAGTAAAACAGCAATAACAGCAAGCTGCTGCACAGGAGCTAGTTAGACAGTTGGCTAATTAATGGTTAGGAAACCTTGACTTGAATGAAAAAGAATTACAGTGCATAGGTAGCATAAAAGTGGGAGTTAACTGATAAAAGTCCAACATCAGCTTTGGGAAGTCTGATCCTGTACATTGTGTGATGTGTTGCATTTTGATCAAAACAAGTCACTGTGTACAGATAAGATGACTACAGTTATGCTGGAGAAAGAAAAGCAAAAATCTGAAAGATAATTTAAAGTTTGAGAAATAACTGGAAATAAGATGCATGGTACTGGTTTCACTACCAGTATGAGAGGGACAGCTGTCTCCAGTTCCCACTGTGTTAGGGACATGGTTGTTATTTCACAACTTGATCTGGTAGTCGTTTAGTGGGTAAGAGAAGAGACAGGTTGGACTATAAAAGCTATTGCTTGTAATCCTGTATTTTCAAGAAGCTGCTTAGTAAGCCAAAGCCCAAGCAGAAATATTTTTAGTGACTTTATTTCCACATTCTCCCCTCTTGGCAGCCATCGAATGCCATCCTGACTGTGCAATCTGTGTCTGCGGTTTCATGTCGTGGTCCTGTGTTCAGTCTCGGTTTAACTTTCTAGCAAAAGTTAGGCCAGCCCTTCGAGGGGTCTAGTCTAAACAATAACAGAAATTATGATTGTCATATATGTCTAATAGTCCAGTTATACTGTTGTTCCCAACTAGGTGGTGTGACTTTTTCACGAGGTTGAAGGCTGCTTTAGACAGGGCCACGTTAGAGCTGAAGCAGGTGAGATTTCAGGCCTAGCTGCTGCTGTTGCAGATTGACAGTTTGGTTTATCCCCCGCAGCTTACAAAAACAGTTGCCAGGGGATGCGTTGAATGCCTGAACTTTTCATACTTTTTTTTTGGGGTGGGGGGTGAAAAAGAATCCCATTCAATGAGCATGAAGCAGGACACGTTTGTTTCCGCTGAGGATTCTCCAGACAGCTTTCTAGCTCTAACTAATAAGGAGCCTGTCTCTGTTTTAAATACCTGCTTTTAGGCTGATCACTGCTCACTTCTTTATTAACGGCTGAAAGCCACAGCAGAGTTGGTGCCAGGATTACCCGCTGGTGTCTGGCCCTGCCCGTGGAGCCACTCTGTGTGTACTGGGTCCACACGCTTGCAGTGAATGCTGTCCATTTTTGTTGAAGGGAGATGTGTGGTTTCCAGCCTACAGGGCACAATTTGTGGGGGAGGGATATGGTAACGCTGCAGTGACAGTAGGAAAGGGGGACTGGTGAGACTGAAAGAAAAAAAAAAAGGAAACTCTTGGGGACATTGAGCTCCAAATTAAGATGCTGGCCAACCTCAGGTTGAAGAAATATTTGTTTTTTGCTTTACAGTAAATTCCTATTCCTTAGACTGCTACTGTTTAATTATTTGACTGTTTATTACTTTTTGACTCCCTTTTCCATTTGATGCTTCAACTTAGCCACAGTGGTGTAAATATTTGAGGTAGAATTAAGGGAAGGGCAGCTGTATAAATCCATTGCTTTTTTTTTCCACCTAGTTATCTAAGAAGGATTCTTTATTCTTTGCCCCAGTCTCTGAAAGCACTGTGAAGAAGCTGACACGCAGATGTCTGTGTACTGCTTTTTGATTCCAGTTAAGTTCTGTCAAGTGGATGTTGGAAAAAAGAATACCGCTTAATTTGGAAACAATGCACAAAGTCTAGTTTTAAAAATGCTTAGAGAAAACAAGGAATTTTTCCTCAAAGGTGTTCTTAGGACAGTTAAATATCAAGTTATCTGTATCTGAAGAAAGAACCCAGGGATGTGTTTTGTAAAGAACGCGGGGTCCCGGGACTTCTGGAACTGCATTGTCTGTGTAATGAAAGTACAGAAATAGGCTTTGAGATGTGGGGGGTGTTCAGCAAACTCATTTTTTGACCCTTTGAACAGAACAGAAAAAACTTCACCTGGCCCAAGGTTCCCTCCAGGAGAACTTTCTGCCTCGTCCAGGGCTCTGGCAGATCCCCAGTCTCCTCTGCGAGTTGCCGCTTGCTGCTGGTGTGAACTGTGCTACGCGGTTCCTGGCAGCAGTGTTGGTTTTGGCCTCTCCTGAGGCTGGTCGTTGGTGGAGTAGGGAGTTTGAGGCAGGTCTGTCTGCTGCATCTGAGAGCAGTTGGAATCAAGTGAAGTATTGGGCCCTAGAAGCTTTTGATGAAAAAGGACTTCTGCTTGTATGTATTCCTCTTGGCTTTATTTTGCAGAAGAGTATTAAAGAATAAATATCTTCCCAGTGAGAGCAAGAAGTAGTAACTTTATTATAGCGTATGGAGGAACTACTAATGATAAAAGTTTTGGAGTGGACTTTGTGAGAAAACAAGTAGAGTTTCAACACAGGAACTGTAATCCCCCAGCGTTCACTTTGGACAGCAGAATTACTCGCCTGCTGATGCAGAGCTTAACAGAGGCTTAGCTATTTTTTCAGTGAGGAGAAGTATTCTGGCAGCCTGGAGAGACAGTGCTAAGCCAAGTTGGAAGGCTTAAATATAATTCCTTCTAAAAATTCAGATTAAGGAACAATTTATGAAGTGCTGCTTGAACCAACATGGCTTCAAGGAAAATCAGATTATGGCAGTATTCTTCAATAACCAAAATGTAGGCATTGGATTTTTTTTTTCATCTCAGACAGAAACTTAGTTTTTCTTTTCACACTGAGGGTCTCTGTCCAGGAGCTCTGGGAAATGCACTGTCCTTACGGTAGGTACGTGGCAGGAAAACTTGTAGTACAGCAAGTAGCCTGATAGGAGTTCGTGCTTGAGAAGGTTTAAGGACAAGAAAGGTGGGATTATAGCCCAGATCAAGTGGGAACTTTCACACGGGAGTGTGGAGAAGAGCTCAATGCAGTGATGTTAACTGCAACTAGAAGTTCTGAAGTTACAGGGGTTTTTGGAAGAAGGATAATTCATATGTATTCACAGAACAGAGAAAGAATTGGGCAATATAGAAACATTTCGTTTGAGCTTCTCCACATTCCTCAAAGCAGCAGTGTATTGAAACGTAGTTCTTAATGCCTGGATGTAAAACTTTTGGCCTGACAGATCTCCCTGAGAGACAGGCAAATGAAGCTGTGTGGTAATAATTTTAGTATTTTGAAGTACTTAGTTGTTAACAAGTCCAACATCTCAATGCCCAGGAGAGCTGAAATATTTTTAAACTTGGCTGTTGGGGACAAGGCAAGGTCTTTCTGCTCTGTGCAAAAGCTCCCATGGCTGTACAGTTGGGAAGAAAGTATCTTCCAACTACCATTCCAGTGTGTTAATGGTAAGATGATCATTCACTGTTTTTAAAAGGTGGTTTTCTCTTCTAGGGTTCTTCAGGTGGTTGAGAATTGGGAAATACATTAGTTGTACATTAAAACCACCTCTTCTCATCGTATTTAGAATTGTTATTCTAAGATTTAGGGCAAACAAACACAGAACTTCCATTTAGCTCTTGCATTGCCTGAGCAGTGAAGAGGTACTTTAATATGTGAAAGAACTTGATAGACACATTGCTTCTGGAAAGGCATAAAATACCAACTTGCTGGTTCTGTGTAATCAGAATGCTTACTTAAGTTCACAGTTTTGTATTGCACGTGTGCCTGTTTGTTTCCTTTTAGTTTGTTTTTTTAAATCTCTGTAGCTGACAACAAAAGAACCAGAGAGGTTATGGTTGGCTTGCTTCATGTAACAAAATTATGTGAAAAATGACAATTTTTTTGGTTTGAATAATAAAACATTCAACCATATTTAGGAGCAGGAGCTATCCAGGAATTTGTATTGTGTCTGTTAAGGAACTGGAAGGAGAAAAGCTAGTGCATTGTATCTCTTTCGTTGAAGAAACGGAACTAGTGGCTTTGTTTATTGGGGTTTAAATTCCCCTTGATTTGGTCGTGGTAGGAATTTGTTGTTGCTAGCTGAGCAATGCCATCTACCATAAATATCATAAATTATTTTCAAAGTTCTGTCACTTCATTTACTTTTAAGTAGAATGCCAGCTTTTCAGTTTGTTCATTTTTGACTCAGCAGTGAGCAGGCACCTTTAAAAGGGTGAAAAGTCAGTTATTAGACTTCAGAAATACGAATAAATTAATGTTGGAATAAAATCTGTTTTGTCAAAGATGTTTTTAAACTCTTAAATGAGGTGCACTGTCCTCTCTACAAACTCAGATGGCTTCCTTTCCATCAACTTAGGTATTCAGCTATCAGTCACTTGCCTCTTGAATTATGAACAATTTTTGAAGTGCTCTTAATGGAAAAATGGCAAGCTCCCTAAGAAAGGCTGCTTCTTGAACAAGTGATAATGCAACAGTGTTACTTGAAGATTGATATTGCTTTTAGTGAAAGCAGCAAGATCTGTAAACCAAACAAGGAAAAATCAAATCAAATCTGCCTAATACCAGTGTGATTCTAGAAGGAAGAAGTTTTGCTGTTACAACTTACTGGTTATTTTTTTTTGTTTAGTCCTCAGACTTGTAAATATTGTCATGTACTTAATAGAAATTTTGATATGTGAATTCTGGTGTGAAATTACAATACCAGTCTTTTTGTTTCATAAATGCTGGGTGTTTGTTCCTGTCTTTAAGTAACAATTTGTTCAGGAGTCACCACTGAAGCAAGGAATAGTCTAATGTAGCTCAGGCAGTTCGGGTTGATTAGGGGACAAATTCTGGAGGGCTGGGAGGAAAGACCACATATATTTTTAAGCATTCTCTTTTTATGTGAACAATTAATCAGTTTCCTGGCTCATTTGATGGTACTGGTTTTGTAACCTTGTTTTAGTGAGGAGGATTTGCTGTGACTTGGTAATTGAAATGCCTTGGTCTTTGGTAAAGGTGTTTTCATATACCCTACATTCACATCTTATTGGAGTGCCTATTCCTTTGGTTTCACCTTCCCCACCCCAACGAATTTTCTAATTAATTTTCCTTTATTGAGAAGAATAGCTATACAATTAATCAACCACATATTTACCTAAAATAAGACATTTCTGAGAAAGCTTGATACACTCCAGCAAGCAAACAGGAGACTGGTGATTGAATCCCGTGGTGTTTCAGGACTGGATTCTTCACCTTGGAAGTGAAAAGGAAGAGTTAACTCTTGCTGTAACTCTTGCTCTGGCTGCTCTATGATCAGTATTGGGTGAGGTGTGAGAAATGAGTCCACGCTTTCTTTCTCTCCCTGTGTCTATTGAGTGTTCTCTGCAGGTAAGAAAAGTGTAATTCCGTGGTGCTTGTGCCTGCACAGCCACAGATACACGGTTAAATGTCTTACAGAATGGGGAGAGATTTGCTCTTTCCTGACAAGTTGGAAGTTTATAAATAACACATCCCCCCCAAATACCAGGCAAGTTTGTCCTACTCAGTGGTACAGACTTTCTGTGCTCTGTTTAGGTAAGTGCTGCCCTCATAAGAAACCCTTTTCTTTGGCATTCTCAATTTTTTATCTTAAACTTTTAATTAAGATTTAGAAATAAATATCCAAAGTGGTGTCTCCTCTCCTTTTTGGGTAAGTGTTCTCCAAACACATCTTGATTATTAGTTTTGAGTCCATTTTAACTCTAGAAAGCAGTTAGCTGGATTTTCCCTGCCTCCTCTTAAATATCATGCTTTTGGAGAAAAATAATGTTCCCCCTACTTGTCAGCTGTCTTTGTGCCCCACTAACAACATGCCTTGCCTGTTTGTTTCCTCAAAAGAGCCTTGCATGTAGTTATCTCAAGGAAGAGGTCATATTATTAAATTGTCAAGAGGAAGCTGTACTTGCTTACCCAGGTGCACTGTCACATAACCCAGAATGACATCTGTGACATATTTAAAGGTCTCTAAAGCTCTTCTGTGTGTAATGTAAAGAACCAGATGTACCCTTCACCTCTAGCAGAGCATTGTCAAGCATGTTGTGGCCTCTGTCAAGGCTGTACCCATTTCCCTGTCCAAAGATTCTAGTCCTTTCCCAGTACCAGGTTAGGAATAAGTGAGAAATAGCACCAAAAATCACCAGCATTGTCTGTGTGTTTGTTCAAAATCCTTCAGAATCAAAGTTTTATTAACCACTGCTGGAAGAACTTTATTTGTCTGGGCGCAGCGTCACTGATTTCTCTGGTTCCTGCACTAGGACTGACTTGGTGCTGTCAGTACTTTTTGTGGGAAGATAAAAAAAGGCTTCATGTGAAGATTTCTGTATTTCTGACCTTGATGGTCTAAAAAAAGTATGCCGAAAGAGTCTTTAATTTTAGGAAAATAAACCATTTTCATTCCTTCAAGAATACATCAGTTTTCAACTTTTGAAGGAATCAGGATTCCTTGCAGAATAAATCAGGTTTTTTGTAAGCCTTGTAACAAAAGAACAGAGTGGTTTCAGTTAGCAAGGTCGCTTTCAGTTTGAAAAACATCTTTTGTTTTTGGCCAAAGTTCCTATTTTCATTGCAGTTGCTATGGCTGCAAGGGAATAGAGGAGTTATATTGAAGACAAGGAGTATTTTGGCCGACTATATTCCTGAATTTCCATTCTTACTAATTGCTGCTGCTTAAAACAAACTTTTTGGAGGGTGCATCTGTCTGATATCCTTGACTTCATCTAAACTTTTAAGGTACGGTATAATTTGTGCTGTTGCAGCAGATGCTGCAGCTGATCAGTTGATAGTTAAATCCCTTGAAAAAGGGAAGCTCAGGGATTCATTTTGAAGCTGGCATTTAAATAGTTTGTGTATTAATGAAGAGTAGGTACAAATCATGCCTCATACCACGTGTGACTGTTGGTCCTGATGCTTACAGGACCAAGAGTTGTTTGTTTATGTAAAAGCTTGTACAGGATTGACTGCTACAAAGACGTTGAGACGTGCCTGTTTGTGAGCATATAGTATCTTGTTTGTAGTGGAGTATGTGGATTCAGTTAAATCTGTCTGATTTAGTCTTCACTTTAGCCCAAGACTAGAAAAATCTAATGGAGATTTAAAACATCGTTGCTCGGAGGAAGGAGCAGCCAATTAAACAGAGCCCAGGAAAGAAAGTTGGTGAAAAGGAAACACATAAAGGGCTTGTTACTTCTGTGATGTTGTAAATACCAGGACTGTGTCCAGTGTGTTGCTTATAGAAACTGGAACTAATTTTTCTTTTCTTTCTTTTTTTTTTTCCTTTTTTTTTTTCCTTTTTCCTGGCTCCTGGATTTGTTATTAAAAGACTATCTCCTTCAGATGGCACTGGTATTTCTGGGCTACCTACTCTCTCTTTGACTGTCTTTTTCTTTTGGATACATAGACAGCAATCCTAAATTGTCTGCTTAAAATAAGGCTCTGTGAATATATTTCAAAATGCAAAACCTGGTCTGTGTCTCTGAGTTCCCCTTTACCCTTTCCAAAGCTAACCAGCCCAGAATGAAAGTGTACTTAACTGGTTTTGGTTTGGTGGAAGTGAGATGAATGTCTTTAATTTTAACTGGTGCTGTGCAGCTGCAGAATTAATTGGCTTAGCTATTCTAAAATGGTTCAAGTGCTGATAGAAACGTTTGAGAGGCGTTTCAATAGAACTGTGTAACACCTAGACTAGGATTCAGACTTTGAAGAGAAACTGCCCTCGAGCAACTCAAGTTAGTTCCTTGTAGTCTTGGATAGCTTCTTATATACTGTTCCTGAGTTCAGGCTCTGCCTTGCAGGATTATGCTCCTGAGAATAATTTCTCATGAATTATTTTACTTAATGTAAAGTTTGGAGCTCTTCCTTCTCTGGTTTTGCAGGGTGGCTCTGGGGTAGGAGCCCAAACCTCTGAAATTAGCTACAAAATGAAAGCCAAATCATAGAAGGAAACAGAATAAATACAGTTGTTGTGCAGTACAGCAACTGTATACATGCAAGGTTAATTTTGAGCTTAACTTAGAAAACTTTTATTTTTTCATTTCAGGGTCAGATAACGCTAATGGATGTCCCTGTGTTTAAAGCAATTCAGCCAGAGGTAAGTAGTTAGTTAGGTTTGTTTTCAAATTTATATATATAGATAAAAAAAGGATAAATTTTGGACTTGCACAGTCTAAGTATGTCAATAAATCTTCATTTTTTGCCCAGATTCATATAGCTCTGAAGCAGATAGCTTTATAACACAAAACTATCTGGAAGTAATGGTTCATTTGGGGAATGAAATATTGATATTTAAATATGTTCAAGCAACGTTAGACATGAGGTATCTGGATTTTTAATGCTTCTGAATGGTAAATGTCCTGATGTGACTACTGCCATCATAATGATTTTAGGTTTTAAGTCCTGAAATCTTATGCCATACCTCATCCTGTCCTGTTTCCCTAACTGCTTCACAGATTTTTTTGAAAAGCAGCTGTACTGGCATCTGGTGTTCAAGATGGGTGTGATGTGTGGGTATGTTGGGATGATGTGTTGGGGATATACCCTTCTCTTTGCAGCATGACTTGAACTGATGTTTTCAGAATCTTCACAGTGATCATAATAAATGATTAATTGCTTACCCTTAGTTCTCTATGGTTAGCATTTTCCTGTGGGCATTGTTTTGCACTTCTGAAGGTTTATTTTTCAGTTTATTGTCCATTATCAGTAACATGGAAGTCTTTTTTTTTAGCTCATCAGTCATCTTTAGACTATTACAAGCTTTTTGTCTTGTTGCAAGAGTGACTTGACGTTATTCTTGTGGTATGCTAAAGAATATTTTGCTTTAAGTAGAGAAAGCTGCTGAATCTCTTAGTTGTGATGATTGATATCATTTATGTACCCACAAATTTTTTGTTATTTTTAAATTATTTTTTTTAAAGGCTGCCTTTTGATCTTGTGCTTGAAAACACTGTCATGATTTCAGCAAGATAACTCCCAACCCATGTGGATTTGTGGGGGTTTTTTAATTGGTTTTCTTGGTTGCTGGTTGTCTGGTTTTTCCTAAATCCTTCAAAGAGCCTCTTATTTGATCTCTGGCCTTTTTTTTTCTGGGCATCATTAGTCTTTTTGATTGGATGAATATATGTATCCTGATGTTATAATAGGATAGCTTGCTTTTTTTTTTTTTAAGGCTCTTTTCCAAAACTTTAAAGCATTTTACCCTTTTATGTGATTCTTTTAAATATTTTCCTCATATGTGTGTTTGTGTACTTTTTCTAATCTTAAGCATCAGTGATGTGTAGGGTTCCCCTATCCCTGAGTGTTGACATTCAATAAGCTCTGGGTGCTTTTACTCAGTTGCTCATCTCTAGTTACACTGAGCTTCAAAGGACTGGGTATCAACAAATCAAAGCACCAATTTAACTAATGATCCTAATCCTAATGATCTGTGGATAAAGAGATTCCACTGCTTGAGCTTTTCTGTAGTGTATTCATTGCAGTCTGCTTTCAGCACTGCACAGGATGAGCAGTCGGCCGTGTAACAACCACAAGGAAGCAAACAAGCAAGTTAGATACAGTGGCAGTGATCTAATAGTCCATGCCTCGTAACTTGGTGGTCTTTTAATGCTACCTCCTGTATCTCAGAGTATGTTGTGTGAACAGACCTATGGGAAGTCTTGAGGAGATGTGAAGAAATGTTAAGAAAGCACATTTCTTTTTGTTGACTGGTCTAACACATTATTGCAAACCATAAAGGGGAAAAGAAGAATGAAATAATGAAACTTACTGAAAAGGAAAGCTGTGAGAAAGTAGGTGAATATTCTTCTAGAAAGAAATTCCTTTTAAGAAACCCACACGTACTGCATAATAAAAACTTACATGTTGCCTTGACTGGAAAATATCCCTATGAAGAAGGGTTGCTGTTTTGGCACTTATCAACTATTTCCACAAAAGCAGTTGAAGGCACTGACAGCTTGCAAGTATTTTCTGTCCATCAGTCCTTCCTCACAGGTAGTCTGTCATCTGGTATCTGATGTGCCTCTAAACTATGTTAATCCCCTATGGAAAAGCAGCATACAGATGAACTCTCCTGTCAGAAGAAGCCAGACACGATTAAAATGCTTTCCTCCTGTTCTGCAGAAGGGGAAGATAGACGTGGAACACTTAGTTTGCCTCGAGGTGTCTTGACAGCAGATTAATGAGGTGGTGTAGGTTCCTGAGTTTCTTTGAAGTATCTACCACGCTGCGTGCTGTATTCATCATCTTGATTCAGCTTGTAAATCTTTACACATACCATGACATGTGCACCCAAACATAGCTGAATTTGTAACTAGAAAACAAAACAACCTTCAGCTGATTTCACCTGCATAAAAGGGCTTCTAAATTGAGGCTTTAATGAGTGTCTAGAAGGCATTGGGAGAATTTGGGGTTTGGATATCAATTCTAGTAACTACTCTAATTAGAATCAAGTTTCCCAGCTCTCATCTGTCTGCCTGATGGGAGATGATGAGCAACATCTTTCCCAGTGTGCCGAGATTTAAAAGCTGGGTATTTGTTATAGATTGTTGTAACACACCAACAAATCTGTGTTACGCAGATTGGGAATCCGAGTTGGCTTCCCCAACTCTGTAGAAAGAACTATGAATTAATATTTTTAGCATTTAGTGCATTTGGTTTTGCAAATAAGGCTTCTGAAAGATTTATTCCAAGGTGCTTAATTTTTCAAAGCACCGGGGATGAATTTTCCCCATCTTTAGGAAGTGAGAGCAGTTTTCATTTAAAAACCATAGTTTTTCTTGACTATCAAAATGACTGTGTTGTACCCTCTTCATTGGTTAAAATATTTACTTGAAGTATTGCAGGTATCTTTTTATAAAAAGCAACATCAAAATTTCATCTTACCTGAATGAAACCCAGAGCTGAATAACACTTTTTTTTACATGAATATATAAGGTTTTTTTTCCTTTAGCATAAAAATCAATCAACACCCTCAAAGCACGCACTTGTGTACTTCTACAGCCTTTTCCCTCTAGCTGTAGCAAGTAAATATTGAAATCTATGACAGTTCTTGTGGATTCACACAGGTATTATTGTAGTTCCTACACATCACCCACTATAACTCTCTGTTTCATGCTCAGGAAAATTGGGCAAGGAGTTTAATGTAGCTGCATAATTCAGAGCTGAGGTACAGTGGGTCACTTTACATGTAGGATGAGTGAGAAGCATGGCTGTCAACAGTCACCATGGCTTAGATAGTATCTAGTGACATGATCCTCTGACTGAGCTTTAAGCAGACTGTATCACTCCAAGGGATACTGGAAACCACCTTTCTTCATCACTAAAATTGCCTGCAAGTTACTACTGAGGAAGAAAGTAGAAGGAATTACTGTTTCCTTGTTCATTAATAATTGGGGGGAGCAGTGTAAGAAATGAAGATAATAAAGAACACACATCTGCTACATAAACTTCTGTCTGTATGTGAAGGCAGCTGAATTACATTTTCAGTTTTGGGAAACGAAAAAAGATGGAGCTCCCCAAGTCAATGATATGATTTCCATCCATTTCCTGTGAATAACAAGTGGTGTTTTTGTTGTTGTGGTTGGTTTGTTTGTTAGTTTTCTCTTGTGGTGGTTGTGGCTCTCCAGAGAGCAGTGACTGTAAAGCAGAAAGGTAGCCATAGACTTGGTCAGTTGTGCTGCTGGTAGCTGTGTTAACATGAACTGCCAGATGTCCCCTTGCAGATCACATTAACATGCTCTTACTGGAAAATCTGATTGCTTATTTTACATATTTGAATACGTTGTCCAAAATTATTGACTCCTGTGTGCTCACATTGCAAGTCTTCACTGGGTTATTGCCTTGAACTTCTTTATCCCCTCTGCTTCACTAGGCTAGGAAGAGAAAATACAACAATTAACTTAGTAACTCTTCATCTCTCCTTGCTCTGAAGTTGCTTAATGGTTCCACTATTAATCCTTGCTCTTTCTTTCTTCCTATTTTTGAAGCTTTCACTTTGCCCCACACATAAAGATTTTAATGAGAAGCACAGTCTCTCTTCCACATAGTACAGGTTATAATTTAAGGGTTCCTGTAGTATTTTTTCAAGGAAAATAAAATTCTATAGATTTAAAAAGGAATGGCAAGCAAAATGAGTTATGAAGGAAGCTTGGCTTTTGTATTCTGGATCCTAAATCTTCAGTCCAGAAACCAAATTCTTTTAAGTGCCGACTGTCTTAAATGGCACAATTATTGGTTACATGTTAAGTCATCTTACCTGTGTTATACAGGAGCTGAATGTATGGTGTGATACTGGTTTCAGTAAGTAGTTTTCAATGCAGTAGTAAAAATGAGGGCACTTCAGAGTGGAAGATGAGGATAGAAAGCATGAATAAATACAAATGAAAGACTGTATTTTGCTATTTTGCCACTCCAGTAATTAAGCTGTCTCTATGCTGATGAGTTTTCTTGGCAGCACTGTTGAGCAAGTTGTGTGCTCTATGTTGTGTGTATTTGCATCTATTCTGTATGGTATTGTATACAAATAGAAGAGCTCATTTGGGTACATTTTGGTTTTTTATTATTTTAGTTAAAACTGCCTTATTGAAATTAAATGGTAGTAAGTAACATGGCAGATCGTGTTCATTCAGAAATGAAACTTGTGGAATCTCAATTTACAGAAGAAATCAGAAAAAGGTGTAACTCTACATTTAATACTCCAATGTATTATTGCTCTGTAAAGTTATTTTGAAACTTAAGACTTGTGTCTTTATATGCTCTTGGCTCTGAACAGGTGTTATGCACGAATTAAACACAATGAATTTTCATCCTTGTTCTCCCAGGAGCTGGCAAGCTGTGGCTGGAATAAAAAGGAGAAATACAGTTCAGCACCAAATGCTGTTGCTTTCACCAGAAGATTCAATCACGTGAGTTATTTTTTCCAGTCCTTGAGCTTGTTTCAATGTTCTAAAAAGCCTACATCACTGTTGAAATTTTTTTCAGTATGGTAAAGGAGAAACTGGAATAAAATGCAGCACTCTGACTGGCTTGGAGCAGCTGTCTATAGAAATTCTTATACTCTTTTGCTCCCTTTGCATCTGAAGTCCTCGCTAGAAGTGATGCAGTCAGGAAGGGACTAAGGCTTATTTAAAAACTCTCCCTTTCTGTAGCTTATGTTTGGGGAACACGAGAAGAACAATAGATATAAAACCAGAATAGATGGATGCTGTGACAGGTGGCCTGTGGTTCTCTGTGTATGTCATTGTGTTGACATTACATACAGAGGTACGTACGCAAATAGACCTGCAAATTTTCTTGTCATAATACTTAGGTTTGTAATTAAGTCTCCCCCACATCATCCATGTGCTTTCTCTACAACCGTAGAGGTTCTGTCTGCCCCTCTGTCAGCAGACCAGTTCCTTCACGTATCTTTGCTAACAGTTTGTTACAGACCTTCTTAATATCTTGACTTCTTTGTTTCCTTTTGTCTTCAAGTGGTACTGAAGACCTGTCCATCTGCCAGGATCCATTCCTGGCTTTCATTTCCTTACCAGGTTTCAGATGTTGCATTGGCTGCTACAGAAGAGTCCTGTACTTAGATGGCTGTTATTGCTGCTTTTAAAGTCTAAAAGGAATCCTTTGACAGGAATCTGACTTGTCCTTGGGACACCCCTGAAACGAGAACTGTGGTGAAATATAGACTGTGTCTTCGCTGTGTCAGTGAGTTTTGTGGAGTCACCAGCGGAATCAACACAGGCCACTTAGAAGCTCTGTTCCATTGATTATCTCTCAACAAATGAAAAAAAGGTCGTCTTTTTTTTCTTTCCCTTTTTTTTTCTTTTCTAACAGGCAGCCAGTCAGTACTTGGAGCCATTTCGATTCACCATTAAATCACCTGGAACAGGACAAACAGCTTCTCTTTCATTTTTTCACGTTGTCAGCACCATCACATTTGGACGTTGCAGGGCTTAGGCTGTCTCTTGGACTGTATTTAAAACCAAAAGATTTGGAAGCATTTCTAGATGGTCTTTGCTTTTTGATTTTTTGGTTTGTTTTTTTTTGCCCTTGTTTGTTTCTCCTCCCTTTAAGGTGTAATTTGAAAAACAGTGATGTAGGAGCTGTAGTCTGCAGGAGAAACTCTGTTTTGAAGAGTCAAAGTGTAGGTAATAGAGGAAACAAGTTCAGCTCTTTAATGTCTGCTCAGATGCTGGGTTAGTTTGCCTCTAAAAAAAATTTCCGAGAAACTGCCGCGTGTGGTTTTGGTGGCTCGGGGACATACCATCTGCAAGGAGGTCTGCCAGAAAGTTTGCATCAGCCTTTGTCCTGACACCAAGGAAAGTCAGCAGTCTTGCACTCATATAGTGGGACTGGGGAGAGGAGAAAAAAGGGACAAGTATAGTTTCAGTTGCAGCTTCCTCTGTGTTAGTACCTCAACTTTTAACTTACTGAGACAGCACTTTGGGTACCTTTTGGTGTGGTGTGGGCCTACATCTCCAGCTGCATCACTGCAGAGGACTCAGTCAGCATTCCAATAGCAATGATCCTATTTAGATTTCACCATCTCTTTGGGAGCAGTGAAACCCAAGAATTCCTGTGGGATAGGCAGTGGCAGCTGGGAATAAGAAGGCACAGTGGAGTAACTGATTTTCATCTTCCTTGTCTGGTTTGCCCTCTTGGCATTCAGCTCTTAGGCCAGGTGCTTGCTCAGCAGAGGGCAGTTCCTGTTGAGTACCTGCCCTTCTCACCTGGGAATGTCTGATGCTTAGAGCTAAAACATGTAGTCAGGAAAATCATTGTGACTTCTGGCATTGTAAGGCATGAATAGATTTCAGCAAACTTTAGTTAACCTTTCAAATTTCTCTGGGTTTAAATTATGCACTGTGCATCTGCCTCTTTCTTTTCTTTTTTTTTTTTTTCCCCCAACTTGCCAAAAGAAAACTGTGAACAGCTCTCACTTTGTAAGTAGAGAGAAGATTAAATCACTAACAGCTGCTTCACAGCAAATTGATCTGCTGATAGCGTTTTGGAAACAGCAGTGATTATGTGCAGTTGATTGCAGTCCACTGAGAATGGAGTCGTGTATTTCCAGCATTTGTTATGTGATAATTATATGTGGTGCCTGTAAAAACAGATCGAGTTCAGGGAAGAGAAATCAATTGAATCATTCCATGCCAGGACTCTCTTACCCTTGAAGAATACATTGCTACGTGGTGCTCCATAGATCTGCACAGCTACTATTCAGTATCTTTAAAAAAGATTTTAATTATTTTTTTTTTAATATTTTAAAAAATATTTTTAAATATTTTAGAATTAATTTTTCAGTTTTCTTCTGAAGTTAGTGGTGTACTTGCATTCTCTGTTGTAAATGGTAAATCTATCACAGTGCAAAGTCATGAAGTTTGCCTACTTACTCTAAACCATTGTTCTCTACCTTTTGAAAGTGTTTACCATAAATTTCAAACAGAAGGTGTGGATTTTTGAAGACTGCTGTTACAATTGATATGAAAGCATTTCATAGTTTATATTAGGTGACTTGCTCTCCTGGTTATAAGATTATCTGTAGTAAAAACCACTTTCTTGAGGTTTTTCCTTAAATGGGAGTGGAACTGTGCTGCCACAGAGCTTAAAATATTATAGAAACTCATCAACTAGATTCAATACATTGGAATAATTGTAAAGCAGAAGATCCCACTTGCAAAAAAAGCAGATTTTGCTTTACTAACTCTGTGAAACAGTGTTTGGTTTGGGGTTTTTTTCCAAACCAAATGCAAACATTATGGACAAATATGCCTTGAATATTGTAGTGTTGCTGAGTTGCAGTGACGTGTGATAGTGAAATTTTATTCAGGTTATCAGGAAGGAAAAAAGTGAGGTGGGGAAGAAGCTTGTGAGAACAAAACACAGGCAGTGACTCTGTCTTAGCTGGACTCTCACAAGGTCGTTACTGTCTGGTTTGCGTTGTATGCTTTTTGTGCAGCATGTTAAAAGGTTTTTAACAGATACTTTTCAAGAACAATCCAGAGACTCTGTTGAAGAGAGAGTCTTGAATTTGCCTGTCTGCTGATCAGCACAGAAAGCAAAATTAATTTTGGAGCCGGCGACTATGAACTTCTTTATATATAAAGAAATTACTATTTCAGAGAAGGCAAACATGGGATAATTTAAAAAGCTTAAGCTGTTATTCAAGAAAAGACATATAAAAGTTAAGCATGTTTTTCTAGATTGATCTTAGTAGGGAAGAATATAAATACACAGATGTATGTCAGAGTTTAAATGCTGCCTTGAACTGGTATCAAAGGCGTTGGTGCCCAAAGGCCATGGGTCACCTAACTGGCTGGTATTGAAGGGACAGGCTGAGAAATACCAACATTTAAACACAGTGAGGAGGACTTGAAGCAAAATAACCACAAGATATATATATATGGAACAAATGTATGATTTATGTGAAGAATGAACCTGCATAAAATAAAAAAGTGGCCTATTGAAACAAAGTATTTTATTTAGGTTGTTTGATGTTTGGAATACATTAGATGATGGTGCTGTCTAAAGATGTGCCGGTGAATAGACAAGACCAGCCAAAATCTAATGTCAGTGCCTGTAAAAACAGAGAGGTGTGGAGGTGGTTGGAGTGGAAATGATTAAGTGTCTTTAATTCTTCATCTCCTGCTTACACTGTCACTGAGGGGACTGGATGGTTCTGAGGTTCAAAGAAGGTTTTGCAGTTTGTTCTGTTTGGTTTTTCCTGCAAGAGCTTGGAAGTTGAGACTGGGTCCAGCTGGGACTGGAGCAGAAACCAGGCTTCCTTGAGTTAACAGGAGGACCTGTGCAGCATGGTCATACTCATGAACTTTCCTAGCAGTTGGGGCCAGCATAATAAATTTTGGGGCTTTATTCATCCCTATGGAGATAGGTGAGCACTGCTCTGTATTTTGAGCCAGTGTTTCACAGTGCCCCACCAAAAGCAGTGACCTATTACATGGACACTCTGGTAACTAAAGAGATTTGGGATTTTAAGGCATAGCAATGCTTGTGTTGTCTCTACCTGATTCTTTATGATATGAAAATCCATGTTTAAAATTTTAAATCCCTTCACCTTCAAAGGGAAAGCATCTCCTCAGGAACTTGTTCATCAGGCGAGCAAAGTTGGTTTTCTCAAGCTGTGCAACCACAGCAGAACATCAAACTCAGGTTTAACTTTTTTTTGACTGTTTTGAAGTGATGTCAAATACTTCAGTATTTATGTATTCAGAACTTCTGTATTTTTTATATTTGCTAGGGTAACACAGTTTATCTGGAGATACTTTACTAAAAAAAAAAAATAAAAGAAAAAGAGAAAAGAAGGGAAAGGAAAAAGAAATGAAAAACAAAGCTGAGTTCCATGGCTAATTCTTTCCTGGCTAATACAGCCGTAGACAAACAGACCAAAGGAAAGCAGCTGTTATGCAAGATGTTAGTGGGGGTTTTTTGTGGTGTTTTGGGTTTTTTTGGTAATTCTTCCATTTTCTGGTTCCAAAGAGCTGTTGTGTGTTGACATCCCAGTTCTCATCAGATCACTGGAACTTCACTGAAAATAGAATAACCTTGGAAGTGTGGATCTCCTTGTGCTATTCTGTATAAAGAGCTGCCATACTGTACAAAGTGAAACAGGACAAAGAGGAATAATTTTTTATTTATTTTTTTTAATTGAAATTTTGGGAGTAACCTAAATACATATGCAGTCTGAGCTTGGAAGTAGTTGTTTAGCACCACTCCTAAAAATTCAGAGTAGCATGGCAGGTTGAAAGCTGTTTACATATGACAGGTACAGTTTTCAGTAGTTCTGTGAATAGCAGTCATGCTGGATCTTCCTGATAGTTCCTTCTTTCCTAACTTGTCATGAATACACAAAGAAAAGCTCAGGTTATTGCCATGAATCCACAATGCAACAGTGGTTTTTATATAACAGGAAAGTCCTGTAAAAGCATGTAGTGTGCTGTGCATTAGCAGGTGATTGGCATAGCCAGCACTAAGAGAACAATAAGCTCTAGCTTGTAGCAGAGGCTTCCTACCTTATGTTCCAGTTTTCTTCAGGTCATGTCAGTCTGGTTATTATTTTTATTCAGAGGTGTCGAGAATTTGGCCATGTCAGAGAACTGCAGTTGAAGCTGTGGAACTCATCTGAGAGTTGGATAGCGTTGCCTTCAAGCTGTGGAAAACCAGAACCACATGATAGAAGTCAATTTTAGTTTTGACTTTTCTTCTTTTTGTAGAACTTCTAAATTTTTTTTCATTATTTTATTTCCTTGGGATAACTTTATTTGAAGTTGGAGAGTTTTGCCATTTGCTTTGTCTGTGAGATCTCATCCTCAAACTTAGCCTGAAAATGAGTCTGTTTGTAGCTGATTCTCTTGGGTTTTGGTTTGTTTTGGGTTTTTTTTAGATTTATCAGCAGCTGAAGGGTTTTCCTTATTAGCAAAACAGGTCCTAGAGTCCTTTTATGCAGCTAACTGATGTGAGAGATTACACACAGTCAAATTCTAGCCACCCACACACTTAGTGAGGAAAACCAAGCACCGGAACATGTGCACTCCTACAAAACAATGGAGGGCATGGCTACCACTTAGGAAAGGGGGAAGGTGAAGAGAATAACAAGACAAAAAATTCAATTCTATACATAAGTTGGAGTTGTTAATTGGATTTAGCAAGTGCTTGACCATGTAAAGCATGGTAGAAGGTGTCGTAGGTAAGAATGCACAGAGTAACAAAGCAAACCACTTTGAAGTAAGTCTTTTTATTAGCAACTGGGTTATATTCATTGGGATTTTATAGAATAAGCATTTGCATCTCCTAGTTTGCATTCAGCTTTATAGATGGAAGTTGAAAACTGTAAGACTTGTAATGTGTCACTCACAAAATAAAAGTATTAAACATGTAATGTTGAAGCTCTGTATATTAAAGCCAATTTTCTTCTTTTTAGGTGAGCTTCTGGGTTGTTAGAGAGATTCTCCATGCACAAACTTTAAAAATACGAGCTGAGGTTTTGAGCCACTATATTAAAACTGCAAAGGTAAGAATTTAGATGGGGGAGGTGGGGGTTGTGGGATTGACCATGGTGAAAGTTCTTGCACTTAGATTGGTCAGTTCAGAAATACACATGGGTAAATATTTATCTGATACCTGATTTAGCTGTGGCTGTATCTGTTGACATGAATTGCTGTTTGGCTTCTGCATGTAACAAAGTTCTGAACTGGAAACCCTTTGCTTTCCAAAAAAAAATAAAAAGCTTAACTTAGGAAATGCAAAGGTGCTTTATTTCAAATACTGTTTATTAGATAATTTACTGGATGTGTTTTCTAATGTTGGTTAAACCAAAGTACACAGTGCAGAACCGGTCGTGGAAGCCAAGCGAGGTCAGGTTTGGCTGGTACTTGGAGGGGACTTGACAGTGCTGGGTGTTGCAAGCTCTGCTTTGGCTGCAGCACCCTGAACGTGCCTGATCTCATCACTGGACTGCTGACAGCCTGCTGACATGCTGCAGATTTGGAGACAGTTAGGTGCTCTAGCAATTCGTTGAGCTTTGCTTCGTGAAAATCAGTTACATAAAGCAAGAAACAGGGGGTGGCTTCTGTATTTGTTAATTTACTTAGAGCATCTATTACCTTGGCTGCTAACGTGAAGTTCTTGCAGGTAGCACCATTTGAAGGATTTTTCTAAAAAAGCTATTACCAAAGCAGCTTGGTGCCAGAGGTCATGCCATCCAACTTGCCTTCAGAGAAGCTGTAAATCCACTCTGCAGTGAATTCTTTGTGCTCACAACTATCTATTGTATAGCTAGCAGTCCTTTAATGGTATCTTGTACTATACTGTTTTATGCATTAACGAATTGGAGTTGATAGCTGCATTCCCCTGAAGTTCCCAGGCTGTCCTGGTTGGTTATGACTCTGGATTCACTTCAAACAGCAGCTAAGAAAGCACTTTTTTTGCAGTTTTAATCAGCTACACTGTCCTTGGGGACAGTGAACTTCATTACTTTGTTTGGGTATGTGTGTAAAAAGGGTTATTGTGTAAGTGGAGGAACAAACACTAGCAGTAATATTTGGAAGAAGAGGACTGTGGTATATGTCAAATATCCATCCCCTCACCCCACCCACTGATTGCCCTTTCCACAAGGTTACTAAAGAATCTTCCTGAAAGAGGATTAGGAGAGGGAAATGCTGGTGAGGAAAGACTCTCTTTGTCAGTAGATGTGCTGGAATCATAGGGTTCTGAGCACCCAGACAGAAATTGTTCCTAGGGTCATCTGGCAGAAAGCATTAAATGCAGCATTTCCAAGTAATACCTGTGAGGGCTTGGTTCTTATAACACACAGTTTTCTGCCAGTGTGTTAAATGGAGAGAGAATAATTTGCTCTAAACCTATTAGCCAGAAAATCATCCTGGCAGTATCATTTTTGGCCTTCCAAATATGAAGTCTCTGATATTCAGCATTAGTCAGAATCAAGTTAGTCTAACCTTTTTGTCCTGTTATCTCATGAAAGACCTTCTATTTAAAAAACCACTTGGGTAAGCTGAATTTGAAGGAGGAAAAATGATTTCCACTGTTTCTTAAAGGATGGAAGGCAAGGGTTCCTTATAGTATTGTTTCTAGCTGGGATCCAAACCTACTGTGGTGAATTTTCCAAACAGGTTAAACAGGATTTGCAGTATGGTGATTGAGGAGCCATTTCTCTTCATCAAAGTCATTTTGTTAGGGGTAAAACCACAGTCTGTGTGTGCTTCACCAGAAGTCCCTGCATGCAGTTCAGGTCTCTGGGTGCTCATAGCTATCAGAATAATTCGTATTGCAGAAGACCTTCAGGAGCAGTATTTTCCTCGGGACCATTTGTAAGCTTTTGTGGCAGTAGTAGCAGTAGTTAATCGGCCCAGGCAGATTGATGGCTTTGGAGACAGGGGAAGAAGAAGAGAGAAGGAAAATAAAAATTCCAAATGCATAAGAAAATGCACTTACGTGCAGTGTTCTCTAGAGAGTCTTTAAGAAAATTATTTTACCCTGATGTTTTCTGTGTTCAATTTTATTGTTCCTTTCCATGAGTTAGTTTTACATGTCATACACCAAAAATTGCCTTGCAGTGAGAGAAGTGCTCCAGGTAAGTGGCTTTTGAAATTTACCTGCTTGATTTCATCCTGAAATAATATTTTTTGGGGTGCTTTGATGCAGCCTTGGTAGCTACATAAACCTGTAATACCAAATGCATTTACAATATGAAGTGCTGCTGTGATTACATCACTTACAACTGGGTTATCCTTTTTGGCACGTAAAGGTTTAAAATTCAGTTGAATGCTACGAAAGGAATTTCTTGGGTTTGAATGTCAGGAAATTTCTGGCGCTTCTCGTATGTGTCCCGAGACTGTTTAGATTTTTATGGGGTTTTTTTAAGGGTTCTCTATAGACTCTGAAACAGTGAGGATAGCCTAATCCAAAACTGTATAGATGCAGTCAGGGAAAATTAGGAGGTGCCATAAAAATCATGTGGGTGTGCAGCAGTTCCCTCCAACTTCATTTTAGAACGTGCAAGGTTTCATCATCTTGAGGTTGCTATTTATTCCATATTGGTTATTGACGGCGCTGGGAATGTTGCTTATTGTTACAGTATATATTTTTGTCCTCAGAAACTGTACGAGCTGAATAATCTGCATGCTCTTATGGCAGTCGTGTCAGGCCTACAGAGTGCTCCCATCTTCAGGCTGACTAAAACGTGGGCGGTAAGTGAGCAGTAGGACAATGGAGGAGAGCTTTCAATTTCTTCTGAGGAAAATGCAGCGTTCTGTAACTTGTTTTCAAGGATGCAGTAATCATTACATGTCCTCTTAATATTCTTGTACCGTGTACATAATATTTCTGGGGGCTCCTAAGTCTGTAGTTTCCCGTTTAATTTTTTTTTCCATTCTGTATGGAAATATTTTCCTTTGAAAAATAGTTCCCTGCAGATTCTGTTAAACATAGAGGCTTCTAATTTGGCCAGAAGCTATTTTGTATTTAGTTGCTGGAAAATTCTGAATGCCAAAGTGGGTCATACTTTAATCGTTATGGGGTTTATGCTGTTGGATTTTTCTTTTTGCTATGGAGAACAGATGTCCAGAAACTCTTGATTCAGTTTCCACAAAGAGATTTGTAGTTTCTCTGGCTGATAACTCTGAGGAAAATTGCTAGATTTAGTGTTCAGAATTATTTTCATAGTGAGAACAACTGCATCACACAGTAAGTGTATTTGTAGGTCTGCCTTTCTACACTTATGAAAGAATGACCTGTTTTGGAAACATTTTTATTTCACATCTGATTTGTGACTGCAATTAATATTTTTTTGTGTAGATTTATCATTGATTGGAAGAACATTTGGAATTACTTTTTCTCACTGATACCTCAGAGCTGGGAAAACACTATGCTTGGATTCAGCCATACATTGTGCAGTTATCCAGCTGTATAAACAGATGAACTGTGACATTTGCAAGTGTGATAGAAATAATCAGGTGACTGAAATGCTCTTGTGAGAGGGATCCATATAAAGAGATCATTAAAAAGAGCTAAAAACTTTCACGGAAAACATGTCAGCACATCTTTGCATGTAAAACATGCAAACACAAAGTGTTTCTTTGTCTGATAACTGGATGATAACGTTGTTCAGTTGATAAATGTTACTAAAAATGACTATAATGAAGAGCTGAGATGCTCATCTAGAGTTCTGGCCACATATTGCAAAGGCACAATTAAGACATTGCTTCAAACTACCAAAAAAAATCTCTTTAAGTGAATCCTAATGAAGTTAAACACTTGAAAATGATCTTGAGGAGGACTTCTGGTTTTTCTGGTTTTGTCACATCGATGAATTTATGCCTCAACAGTTTTACATGAACTGTGATGCCAAACTGATGTGTGTGTGTGCATGCATGACTCGAAACAGATGGCAGCTGTAACCCTATGTTGATAGAACCATCTTAGTTACTACCATGATTATGCCATTCAGACCTCGGAGTCCCCAGTTTCTTTTCCTGCTTGGTCCACCAGAAGTCCTGGTTTGCATTTATGAGGATTGTTTGTGTGCTGGTGGTATATGTATCAGTTTTTAAAGCGTGCTGCTCTTCCAACCTCTGAAATACCAGAACTTCTCCCACGTTTCTGCAGGTGTTTAATTTCTCATACAGTCCCAAGTGAGCCTGTGCTTTTCATCATCTGATGTGAACTCTTGCAAAATCCAGTTGCAGCATAGCTCCTAGCAGTGTGCACTGCAAACTGATTTAGTTGTCTTTCTCTTGGAAATTCAGTTTATAAATTCTTGAAGTAATTCTAAGCCTTTTGGCTTTTTGTGTATTAGAAGCAGGAAAAAAAACAGGTGAAAGGCACACCAAGCCATTATTTGAGTCACCAAGTTGTTTAAGTTACTCAGTAACCTTCCAAAATCTTCAATAAGAAAGGTTATCTTCTCCATTTCTCAGATAATTTGTAGCAACCTGCAATTGATCCAACTTATAAAGTCAGGAAAACATCTGCAAGGATATTCGCTCCCTTACAAAAAAAGAAATTGTCACCTTATATGGTTGGAATCTAGAGTTTTAAGGAGCTATTAAATATTTGCTTGGTAATCTAATGTTCCTAAAAAAGATGAAATTCATGTCTTCTGACGGTATGTCTGAATATGTCTGAGATCTGTCTCACTCCTTGCCTGCTCACCCTCTGAACTCTGGAGAATAATAAATACTTCTACTGTGTGATTTGCCCCATTCAAAACTTGAAAAGAATTATGAACCTTTCCAGGAAAGTTCACGGAATAGAATATTCTCCTTTTCTCCATTTAATGTAAAGGAAGTCTAGATGATCAGCTAGGACTTGAGCAATGTAAACAAATAATCCCTGGACATCTGAAGGTAGGGGGGGAATCGTGCCCCACTGTGCTAGCAGCCTGAAACTTCATCTCTCCTTTCTTGTATTTCACAAAGGTTGTCTTCAGTGCTATCATATATTCTGTAATTCTCTAATTAGAAAGCAAAGAGCAGTGTGGAAGGCTCTGAATCCTTCCTTGCTACTGTAAACTATCAGCCTTAGCTTTTATTGTCCCTGCATATGTACATCTCTTCACTGTTCTTTGCATCCTTTGAGCCTAAGGCACAGGGGAAGAAAAGGTGTTTAGAAAAAGAAGCAGCTCCAAACCTGAAGAAATAACAGCTGGATCCTTACCAGCCCTTACAGAAACACTTGCAATATCATTGGCTTCTGTGTACTTTTCTACCTTAATGCAGGAAGTGGAGGCATGATGTGAATTGCACTGTAAGCACAAGGGGAGGTCATACAGGATCAACCTGTTTAGGGATTATTCAGAGAGCCTGAAACAATATCTCAGACTTTGTACAAACCAGCATGTTTTGAGAAAGCAACAATTTAATTCCAGTGTGAATTGAGGCCATTACTCTCTCTGTTAGTCTTGTCTGACCTTCTAGTCTGCAAAACAAAAGTCTTCCAGACACCAAATGACAGCAGGATATTTTGGAATGTTCTTAAAGGCAAGCTCACCTAGGAACCTAAACTGGAACCATCTTTGAGGTTATAAACTTCAAAAGATAAATGTCATGTTCTAGTGTTTGGAAAAGTCATGCCTGTCTGCTGTTTCCTTGTCCTGGAATTGGCAGATGTCTGCAGTTCTAATGAACATGAGATGCTGTTCATCCCAAATAGTGGAACCAAGGCTGAAGATGTAAATGAGTTGCTGGAATGTCAGACATGAGTATGTCTTGGGAAACAATTCACTTTAAAGAAGTGACTTTTTTCTGAAAGCTGGTGTTTGGTGTGGTGGTGTATTAGCTATCCTAATGAAGACTAGGATATAGGGAATGTAAGTAAAAAGAGGACTTATTTCAATAGTGAATTTACAGAAGGGCCACTTCATTTCTATCCTCTCTACACAGGTTAACTGAGAGGGAAGGGAACACACATTAAAAATTAGCCATCTGACCCTTGTAATTTTTGCACTATTGGGAATCTTCTAGGGGTAAAGTTGTGACTGGGACTAGAACACTGGCCCCCCTGCCAGAATGTTCAGTGGGAACTTCTTACACCCTTCTTGAAATTCTGACTCTGAATTGAAATGAAGCCTTTAAGGTGACTTTGCAGCAGTAGTTCAGCTAGATGTTTTAAAAATATCTTACTACTTCTTACAGAGAGAGCCTAGTTGGTGTTAATTCTGTCAAAAGAAGGAAGGGCTGTGAAGGGAGGAGGAATTGGCAATGAAGGAGATCCCTGACTTTGAAACTTTGTATTTTAATTGCACATTCCTGTAATATCAAGAAGCAGCAAAATTGCTAGTTGGCAGAACAATGTACACAACCTGTATTCAAATCCATCATGCCTTGGATGGATGACACCCTTCCTCTTTCCCAGACCTTCCAGTATGTGTCTATGTGGATAGCTACAGTCATAATTTTTAAAACTGTAGTGTAGTTAAAGATACTTAGCAGACCTTAATGGTATTGTTTTGCTTTGGGGGAAATTATTTGTTGAGAGAGCTCTCAAATTAAGTGTAAGAATGTATTTTGGAATGTTACATATTTATGAGGCTGGGTTAGGATAACATTTATCAGTGTATCTGACAAGTGTTAACTTATGGATAGTCGAAGTTTGAAACATGGTAGATGTGGGCAGCACGTGAAACTGTGATGTGTGTTAGCTAGATCAGTCTTTTGATAACTTGTTTTATTTCAGAAGGATCCTCTGGGACACCAAAGTTTTAATTGCTTAATTTTTTAAAAGGATAGTTTCCACTTAACAGCCAAAATTGATGCTTTTCTTTGTAAATTCATCCTTAAGGAGTAAGTGCTGTAATTTCAAACCAGTTGTATTTAAAAAAGCAAACCAGTTATATTTAAAAAAGCAAACCAGTAACAACAAAAATTGGAGTATAGAGGTAGGAATCCATGCTTATAAGGGTAAAAGTAATGATCAAACTTAAGCTCATTGTCTCTTGCCTTTTTTTTTTCCCCTCCCTAGTTATTGAGTCGGAAGGATAAAGCCACCTTTGAAAAGTTGGAGTATGTTATGAGTAAAGAAGATAATTACAAAAGGCTTAGAGACTATATCAGCAGCTTGAAGATGACTCCTTGTATTCCCTATTTAGGTAAGTTGAAGTATTTCTAGTGGGAAGCACTAATGACAAACATCCTTCTCCAGTACTTAAACTAAACACTATCTTTTAAGTATTCATTAAATGATTTTAGTACTTCAGTAGATAATCTACAACCACTAGTTGATTGTGGATACTCTTGTGTATGGCAAGAAATAACTTTGTTAGCTTCAGAAAGAAAATACCTATTAAACCTCACGAACACTTCAGGTTTTACAGGAAGTATCAGTTTTCTAGGAAATTATTTTCCCATATGTTGTTAGATACACTGATTGACTTCTGGAGAAGTGCTTAAATTGTTATTCCTGCTAGCACTTGTGGGGCTAAATACTCGACTGTTACAGTAATGATGGCTTTTCATTTGAGAAGCTATAAATTGCCAACCTCTGAGGTAAATAAATGGAGTTTTTAGGGTTTGGAACATGCTGAAATCTGGAGATATTGCTGCATTTCATTCTGCTAAGGTGACAAGAGAAACTGAGTAGTTATGTCTGACTTGCCTCATGGAGTAATTATCAGTAAATTATTCCTGTGTATCTGAAAAATAGATAAATGTCTTTTATATGTATTAGTCTGTCTCCAGTCTAATACAGTTTAACAGTGCCTCAGTTTAGTTTCCTGAAAGTGTTCAGCGTGCCTTTTTCTACTTAAGTAGCTTTTCTTTTATAGCATAGGATATTGGTAGTCACATAAAATTAAGGAAATGTTTACCCAGTTTTTTTCCTTTCCAGAAAAAATAGTTGATATTTTTGCAGATACGAGTTGCTCGTAGACCTCAAGTTGGTGTGACCTCCTGTGGTCACTAAGGCTTTCTAGATGCTTTTTTACCTAAATGCCATGATTTTTGAAACACAAAGCCGGGCTCAAAATGTTTTCTTGATGATTATAAAAGTCCTAAGCCAACCTGCTGTCAGATTTTGATTTTTTTTTAATTTTTTTTTAAAATTCTTGTGACTCTCTGGCCCTTGCCATTATGTTCTTCTGCTGTTTACTGCTCTATGCAGAAATCTTTTGTCTGTCACTTGAAAAATAGTGCTTCACTATGTGCAAGTGTGTATTTAAAAAAAGTGAAATGTAGAAAAGCAATGTTTTAAGTTTTGTTGAGTTATAGATGTTTTCCTCAATACGTTAGCAACTTACTGCCTGACGTTTGCATTAGAATAACCTTTGGGCTTGAATTGATAGTTTGTTGAAGTGAAATGTTGATTTCTTTTCTTTTTAGAAAGAAATGCTCTTTCCTGTGACCTGCTCTAGTTTAAAGAATGTGGTGTGACCTGGTTTCATACAGTATCAGTTCTTACTAATGACATGAAGAATGTCCTTAAACCTTTTCTAATTCTCCAGAGCAATAGCAAATGCCCACTTGTGCACTATCTCTAAAATTAATTTTGTAAGGTTTAAACAATTGACAGGAAGAAAAAAAATTGCCTTGCAACTATAGTTTTGATAAATCTGGATCTATCTTGGAAGGTTGGTTGTTGAGTCTAATTTTTCTCATTTGATCATAGCTTAAATCTCCAGTAAGACCTGAAAAGATTTACAGGAGTATTATTTCTAAAATTTCCTTCACAAGGCATTTTTACTAATGAACAGTCATTTGGAGCAGAAGTAATTTAAACTACTGCTTTTACTTGCTGTTTTAAGCTTAGCAGCTATAGGCTATAATTCATGAAAGGATCTTCTCCTTGTGTTCTGGTATAAAATCATGTAGGGCTGCAGTGCTACTCCTGGTTTAAAACGTGTAGCGAAGTCTGCAGTTTGAAATGGTGATCATGGCGTGTGCTGGGGAGGGGGATTCATCCTGAGGTCCACGGTCCGTGTCCTCTCATGGTAAAAGAACAGGTGGGAGCTCTTCAGATGAGTGCAGAGAACTATCAGTGCCACACAGTTAACATTTGCCATCGCAGATCCCCTCCAGAGAAATATTGCCTCTGGTGGTTTAGGACCCTGTTTGGAAAGTCATAGGGAAAGGGAGCATATAAAGGAATTTCAGCTGTGATTTCAAGGATGAGTGTTTTACCCTTCAGGGGTTACTAGGTTTACTCTTACGCAACCAAATATTGAATGTGGGTGTGGAGATGTTTTTCATGACCATCTCAGCATTATAAGATGAAGCTTAAATGCTTTTCTTGTGCAGCCTCTGCACTGCACAGAAGTACATACTGTCTTCTTACTACCACAGTGCTCTTGTTGTGTGTAAGATAGTGAAGTCCTTCCACGTTTAAGTAGGATGGGAAATAGGAAAATACTGTTTAGTTCCTTGCAGCATGAAGTGTGAGATTCCTGAGCTCTAGAAATGCCAGTGAGGGCAGCACATCATCAGTGTGGGCTTCCTAACTGAAATGTGAGTGCTAAGAGCAGTGCATCACCAATAAAACCCATCAGTGTTGAGGTCCTCATTGTGTAACGTGGGTTACGTCGTCGCTGCTGCATCACCCCGCCAGCCCAAGTAGCCAAAAAAAGTGGGAGCTCTGTGTGTGATGTTTTATTTCACCTGACAATAAAAACCCTTTCTCAAAGGGAGTTCTGATTCATTTGAGATTGCACAATGAAACAATTAAGCCGTATCTCGAGAATTAAGGTTTTTATTTAACGAAGCAGTACTACCTTGGGAAAGATTTGCTCGCAGCTGTCTTTCAGGAATTCTATCCAGAAACAGAAAAGCTGAAAACAGGTTATTGAAGTCTTCATCTGATGAGTATTCAGATACTTCAGTGATAATGTTTGCCATAGACTTTGGAAATACACGTGCAACCCATGGTTCAGATTTAGTACGGGTTAAACTTTTTCAAGGCGTGCTTGGTTAAATTTGGACTGATAGCATCAGAATGGTGAAAGCTGCTTTATTGATTGACAGGCTGGTTCTGAATGTCCAGTGCAATACACTTGAGGGATGCTACAGCTTCTTCAGACAAAGTGTGAGAGAACACATGACACTAAGTCATTTACCCTGATTAGGAAATTCAACCCAAAGGCTAAGGACTGATAGAATTACAAGCATTTGAAGGTAGTAAATTATTGTATGGAGTATGAACCAACCTGAAAAAGAGATGCTGTGCTTTCCCTCCTCGTAATCTTAAATCAGCAACTCAATTTTAAGTCTTTCCTTTCAGAGCACAGTGTTTGTACAGTCTGAGCTTTCTGGGTATATTTTGTGATGTTTAGTTAATGTCATCTTGCAGCTTTAAATTGGGAAAGACTCAGATTTTAGATGTCTAATATATAAAGATTGAATTTAAAGGCTGAGTGCCAGCTAATTTTGCTTAGGGGTTTCTGCAAAGTACACCTTTCACTGACTGCACTGAATAAACAAACACTGTTTTTGTAGCAGGCAAGAGATTCTTGTGGTAAAATAAGATCTCTTCCAAGCAGCGGAAATGTGTTGGTTGAATGAACTAAAGCTGTTAGAAGTGTTCATTAAAAGAACATTTTGGAGGCATTTTCAGCTTTTATATTTACCTGAACTGCTCTTCTATCCAGCTGCCATAGGAAAAAAACAAACAATAGACTATAGATCGTCTGAATTTTAAGCATTTGCAATTTAAAAGCATTTCACAGAACACTCAATCAATGAGGTCTGGACGATATTTGTAACAAACAAATATTCCTTATATGAAGAATGATTTCAGAATAGGAATCCTAAATATTTTAAGATTAACTTAGTTAAAATTCTTGGAATTCAGGAATGAAATATACCGGGACTGATTTTCCCATCTACCCTTGCCAACCCCAATTAAATACTTTTGAAACTTGTTGGCTTTGATCTCTGACCAAAGATTTACCTCCAACCCTTGCAGCCATAGGTTATCAGTGAAGCTTTGCTCCAGAGAACACATTTTGAAAGCAGAATGTTGTTTTCGCTCCTCTGAATTACAAATGAGGTTTTGCACAGCAATTGGTATCGACTAATTTAATTGAACACTAATATTAGATTATTCTTTTAGCTATTAGGGTTTATTATGTTAAGTAGGGCAAAGTTCCTTAAAGTCCTGAAGGCCCGTGCGAGGTGCCAAACAAATACAATGGTTCCAGTTCAGAACACCTGGGTTTTTATGTGATATCAAATTAAATTAGGTAAGCTGTGTGTCCAAGTATGATGATTACATGATTTTATGTACTAGAAAGAAGGCTTCGCTTTCGGAGACTCTGATTCCTAAAGTGGACACTTTGTTGTTTCTGATTTTGGAAGTATCTTATTTTGAAGCAGTATCGTGTATGGCTTTTGTTAAAGGGCGGAGAAGTGTTTTCTAATTAATTTCTTGAATTGCAGACTCATTCCAATGGAAATCTGATGTTTAGGTGGTAGAAAATGTAATATAGACTGTATCAAAGTGATACACATGTAGAGGAAGGGAAATGGGTATGTCATGAGCAGTCCAGGTTTGGGGTGGCAGGGAGAAAACACTCGGAGACGATTTCTAATCTTTGGTTTACTATGTCAGAAGAAAGCTGTGTTGAAGGACAACTTCTAACATTCAGAGACTTGATTCTTCTCTAAATTAGTAAATGTGAACACTTGGTGAGACCTCATCACTCCTAACTGAAGCCGGGGAGGGGTCTCCAAGTGTCAAGTCATGATTTTAATATCAGGGCTTTTCCTTTTGCCGTTTAAGTTCAAAGTATCGAGAAATATTTTTTGTTTAATTAGGATTTTTGACTACGAAGGTTAAAAGGAACTGAGCAATTTGGTTGTCTTAATTTTATGAATAACTTCATACAATTACTTTTCTTACGTTAGGAACATTTTGCCTAAGTGCTTTACAGAAGGTACAATACACAGATCTTAAGGAATTCTCTACACCACTAAGACATTTTCTATTTGATGTTGAATTCACCACTTCACTTTGAAATAATTATTTGTTGCAAAAATCACTTTCTGCTGGCAAAGCTAGAATGACTTCAGTTTTTTGTGTAGCTTCTTGGAGTTAATCTTTAACAGTGATGTGAAGTCAGATTTTCATTGCAAGTAATACCAACATTTTTAAATAAATTGTTAAATAACTAATCAATTTTCACATTAAAGCAAGACAATGTCATTTCACATATTTACATTTAAGGGTTGAGCTAACCTGAAAAAAGCATAAGCTTTTTAAGTGGGGAAAAAAGCTTATTATCTTGTCATATATCTGGAATTTTTTTACCAGCTTTAATGACTGTTTACATAAAGTATGTTGGACTTGAACAAAGATAAATATGCTTTGCAAGCACAAACATCTGCTTTTGTGAATGTGTGTTTAAAAAACCACCATCTGTCACAGTAGAAATGTTTCTAAAAAAAGGAGAGGGGAACACAACGGGGGGGGGGGAAGACAGGAAAACTGTAGACCTGCTTTTTGTAGGGGCAGATTGTGCAAAATAATGATTAAAAAGTAAAATTTTTATTTATTTTTTTTTTTTCCTGGAACTCAAGCGCTTAGTTTATACGTGATCACTTGAGCGCTGCGGAATTCTCTTCCTCAGTCTATAGGTCTGATCATCATTTGAACTGCTTTCAAGGAGTAGGAACCTCCTCGGTACTCAGCCCAAAATATTCCATCCTGATATTTGCTTCTGTAGTGGCCTCCTCGGTACCACACCCCGTTGAGGTTGGAGTGGGCGCAGGCGTTGTACCACCAGCCGCCCTTGTGGAAGTGAGCGCAGTTGCCTGTGGAACAGAAAGACAGGGGTAAACTCCAGGGTTTAAAGAGGCAAAATGGGGATAAGCAAATGTTTTCACCTTCTGGTTTATTCTTCGAGGGAGCTTCAAAGTGTTGTGTTGCTATCAATTCGACCTACGTGGTAAACGCTGCTCTAACGGCGACCGTTGCCTGGAGGGGGGATTATTGATACGGGGTTTCTCGTGCCAACTGAAAACTGAGGACATCAACCCCTCTCAGCCTACCAGCACTGCTTGTCAGTGAGCTAACATTCAAGGAACTCAGATTATGTTCTGTTTAGAAATACTTCCATGGAAGCAATGTGAGTTGATACAATCCCGAGCGGCGCACAAGGCCACGGTTCCGCAAAGAGCTGCTTGTGACTTGTGTATGTAGTGTTATGGGCTTGTTGAAGAGTCTGCAAGGTTTGTCCAGCTCTGTGCCTAGTGACAAAGAAGCCGTTGAAGTATCATGCTCCCCAACCTTTCTTTTACTGCTGAGGCTTTAAGGGGAAAGCTGGAGAAAGAGCGTGGAAATGAACAAAAACCACACGTGTTCTTGAAGAACAAAGCAAAATGATCTGCTTGTTTCTCAGGTACTGTTACTCAACTAAGCCTGTGCACAACTGCAGCTTGTTTCATGCTCTTCAGAGGCTGTAAGGCTTTAGTTCCTGGTGACTTATTGTTATGTGGCCACAGCATTACCCTGAGAGATCACCTGCACAGGTGGTCTAACTGCAGAGTCACGTGCAAGTGTAAGGATGGCCTTGAGCTAAATAGAAAGCTTGCTCAGATGTGCCTGCAAATAAGGGTAAAAGAATGGGAATTTCTGAATGGTGTAGGGGCTTGAAGGGGGCCCTGTCAATGGGATTTGTATCATTATTGATGTAAAGCATCTTTAACAGAGGTTTTATCAGAATCCTCATACTTCTTTATACTATCTTTTTTTTTTTTTTTTTTTTCCAAGGAGGTATCACTAGTGGAATCTACTGTATTCCCTTTTCCCATACGTGCAGGTTTCCTTACCAGAGTACATATCCCTGTCGCGGTCCAGTGTTGTGAACTGCTTTCCATTGTGCCATATCATGGAGTCGCCCGCGTTTCCTTGGTACGTTCCTAGGCGCAGCCGGTAGAATTCGCTTTCAGGCTCCAGGCGGAAGCTGCTGTATTCCGCGTAGACTTTCTTATTGCTCCAGTCCTCTAACTCAATCAGTAGTCTGTAATTATCCTGATTGGTAAGCATGTAAATATTTTCCAGTCCCAGCCAGTACTCTCCGTCAATGTTTCCAAACCCTTTCTGTATGGAAAACGATCAGAAGATGATGTTAGCGTAGTTTTTTTCTCCTTTGTCAAAATGCTCATTGTCATCAGTATCACAACTCAGTGGAACTTGGGTGCCAGGAGCTTTTATGCTTCCCAGTAACAGCTCAACCCATGTTTTTGCAGGCTTTATTTTGCTGCACTTGGCCACTTACTCAGCTGGACTGCTAGCCACAAGAGGTACTATCAGAAGCGGTAAAGGTGGCAAAACTATTTTCTGTGCTGGCCTCTTTTTAAGGTAGAGAGAGAGAATGGGGAAACTGAAACAGTAGATTTCTTGACAGAGTTTTTTTTCTTTAAATTTAATCACACATCAGTGCTCCTTACTAGATTTATTAGAAATGAAATATAAAGATGTCTTTCCTTTTAAAGCTGTGGGCTGGTATCTGCTGTCTCCTGTCTCTGAGTAAACCTGTGCTGTTACTGTTTGGTGTTGCAGCTAAGGTAGGTACATCACCCACTGTAGCTGTCTGTTAGTTTCCTAGTTCCTAGGTGTTCCTACCCTCTTTCTCAAGCCATTGAATATGTGGGACCTAGCTGCTTTTTCCTGCTTTGAGTCACTTTCTGGGGAAGTCTCTCTCCAGTTTAGATAAACAGTTTAGCTCCTAACTCAAGCTGCACTTTGACAAGTGGCTTAAAGTTGATCTAGCATCATGCTGCTGCCAAAAATGGTAGCGGTGCTTTTCTCCTGGCTCCTGGCCACACTTGCAGTGCCTCCCTGGCCTCCGCATCATGGCCGTGCAGCCACCCACGGATCGGGAAAGGAGGAGAAACATGGGCATGGGGGACATCTCTGTCCATGGGGCAGGAGTTTAGTTTAAAGCCAGTCACAGAGCTGCATCTTGAAGTACACAAAGTTATGTAACAAGAATACCAACCATCTTTAGCCACTGCAGTTTGAGGAGAAATCTCCTGGGGGCAAATTTGCCCAAGCTTGAGCCATTATTGGACACCGGTTGTAGATGCTTCTACCTTTTCTTTGCATTACATTCAAAATGGTTATGAGTACTTTGAGACGCTCCATAACTACCTTGTAACATGAAAAAACCAACCACCTCCTTTTCTGTGAAGTAAAGACTTTGAACAGCTAAGGATCAGTTAACATCTGAGTCATTAAATTCCATGAATGCAAGAAGTTCAACTCCTCATAGTTTTCTGGTTTGGTTGGGTTTTTGTTTTGTTTTGATTTTTTATTTCAGGTTTTGTTTGTGTGTTTTGTTTGGTTGTGTTGTGTGTTTGGGGTTTTTCTTTTTTTTTTGTTATTTCCTTTTTCTATGTGACACTATTTATTTTCCTGATTGAGATAAATGTGGCTCAGTCTTTCAGGTACCACAAATGTGGCAACTGTAGATCCATATGAAGTGAGCACAGCATCTTAGAGAAAAACTGTGTCCTCTGTGTGAAGTCAGCACATCGTTGTTATTGTAAAAACCCAACCAAAGAGATTTTCAGATTTCCTGTCTGGCATTTAATTACTCCCAAGCAGCCTGTGATGTCATCCCAGGCATTATGCCTGCTGGTGCATAAGATCACAGTAAGACACAAGAATGCGTTTCCCTTCACCAGCCCTACATCTTCACATGTCTAACATCATTTTAAAGGGAGAAATTACTTGCTTTAATTCATTATTAGGAATGTTTTTAAGTTGAGGCCCTGATCCTGCCAATCTGTTCATGTGCTTAAATGAATAATTCCACTGGCTGAGATTGCTTATTCATAAGGGAGACAATTAAGCTTTTCAAGTACTTACTGTAGCTCTCAGTGTGTTAATAAAAATCATGTGTTTGCTTGGGTCTTTGTAATAACTGACTTCCCAGTCACTGTTGAGAACAACACGTGTCTCCCCAGTTGCTGTGTTGTGCATTACAAATCCAGGCCGTTTCAGACAGCCTGTTAGTACGTACCAAGTGAAATAATGCACTGAGTGAAACAGGACGTTGCTATTGAGGGACGACCACCCTTCTTTCAGTTACCTTGGTTTGTAATTGCACTAACTTAAGCAGGTATCTATTTCCAGCTCCTCGGTGTTTGCCATTCAGTTCCCCTGGTTGCCGTGCAGGCTGTGATCGATAACGTCACCGCCGCGCTGCAGCGAGGCGGCCGATTCCCTGCATTCCACACTTTACCTTGTAACTGTCCCAGTTCCTGAAAAAGTTGACAGATCCATCTGTCCTCTTCTGAATAACTGCCCATCCTCCGGGGTCCAGGCTGTTCTCACACCACAGCTGCATCGGCTCGTTGCTGTTCTCAGGTTTGATCATATAAATCCCGCTGTTGGAATGCCCAGCTTCCTTGGCTTGTTGGCAGTCTTTGAATGGACCTTTTTGAAAAGAAGTCCTGTAAGCATTGGAGCTTGGCTGTGCCGTGCACATTGTTCAGGAATATTGTAATGCTTGTGGAAAGTCAGTAATTCAGTTAACCTAAAACTACCGTGGAAAACGGTGTAAAAAGTTACTGTCTTAAATGAATTCTCCCTATATAAATAAATATATCAATATCCTATATATATTTAAACAATACCTTCATCTTCCTAAGCAAATGATAGACTTTGATTACCAACACCCAACATTTAACTTTGTCTGCCTTCTCAAAGATCTATACTCGTGACTCTGGATATTCAAGAAGTTCATTCTTATTTTCATTAACTATTTTCTCCCATACTAATTTCCCAAAGACAGGTGTCAATTTACTTCATTGTCCTAGTGCACCCATTTGAAACAAGTGAAGTTTAAAAAAAGATACCCAGAGAACCCCCTTAAATACCTGAATGCACGAATAGTTCAGCTGCTGTGAGAAATATTTAGTGGAAGTGTGTTCTTAAACTGCATAACATTTTTGCTTTTGTCTACTTACCCAGTTCTGGGCTCAGTCTGCTAACTGTGGGTAGGAATCTTTTTGAGTTTCACGTGTCATCCTGGTGTGATAGATCTGGATGAATACTGGTGAAGAAAATGTGCAAGCAATGGAGAAGGACTTCTGAGAGGCTAAGAGGGTTCACATACTTGTTTTCAGGGCTGTCATTCTACAAAAATGCTGTTCCTGTTGACAGTGCTGCTTGGAACTATTTTGGACCATATGAATAGTGGGTTTACAAATATTGCTTACAGAAGAGCATCTGGATCTTCTCTGAGAAGCACGCAGCTTACATATCTCTGAAAACTGCCTAGTTTGCCTTTCACTTTTTGGTAATATTTCTATTTTTTACTTTTTAGAGAAGGATTTATGTTCATGTATCACTACTTCATTTGATTTAGAGAGACCGGTTGTTGAATAGTGAAAAGCAGGATATGTTTTGATGACTAGTTAGTGGTGGATGCCTTAAATGTCTTTGAAAACTCAGTAAATCTGAACATAAATTGCCTACAGCTTTCCTCTCATTTTTAGAAGGCTCATTTTCTCAAATGACATGGAAGTTCAGAGAAAACTCACCAGTCATAGGAGCAGCCAGTGTGCAGAGAAGCAGAAAAGACAGTTGTTGAGGTTATTCTTTAATCAGAAGTAGAGGCTGAGTGTAAGTGACCTTCATTGCAGATTAAGGTTGCATGACAAAAACAAATTGGAAGTCACACTTTTAGTTTTTAAAGCAGTAGTTGCCAGTTGGATACGTGTGCAATTAGCAAGAAATCCGTAAAGCATTTCATATTAATTGGAGTGCAAAAAGCTCGTGCTTCTAATGCAGGTGACTACTTGGAGCTTCTGGCTGTGACAGCACTGCTGAGAATGCTGCAGACACTGAGCCATGGTTCTGTAAGAATACTTATAGACCCTACTACTACTACTTATAGAACCCTACTGCTACTTATAGAACCCATACTTACAGAACCACCCTACTCAGTATTTGATGATGTTTTGGTCATTCTTGCAGTGCATACATTAGTATTATTAGTAGTAAAGAAGTGCTATAGCTTGGTTATATGAGTGCTTTCTCTCTTGTTCACAATTAACATTTCCACATAGATGGTGCTCGTTGCAAAGTTTGTCCAGTGGACAGATAGTTTCCTGGACTAAGCCAGGCCCCATTCCCTTTCCTTGAACAGTCTAAAGTACCTCTGGGTGCTGTATAACTGAACAGTGAGGTTGTTCTGTTAATGTTACTGTAAAGCAATTACTGCATTAGAAGAAGTAGTATTTTTTGTCATGTTGATTGAATATTAAGAATAACTCAGATCTGCTGTGTATTATTTCATGTGATTTCTACTGAAGGAGGAATAGAGACTCATTTTATCATGAGAGACCAAAGCAGGAATTTGAAGTGATTTCAAGTAGCTTTCAAGGCAGACAGAATTGTACTAATCTATTTTTATAACACGCTTTGATCACTTCTGGAATTCAGCTGGTGTTAAGGTCACAGAATGCAACTTGGCTGCTTCTTGGATGCTCAGATTTGTCTGTGTGCTTAAGATAACGTTGTCATAGAGGTAACAGACTTCTGCTCTTATGGTAAGGAAATCCAACAAATCCTGCAACTTTTGGTGTATAGCCTTGAATCTTGAGAAGAAAATTCATTGTTACATGTAATTATTTGAAGAACTGATCCATTTCTTGCTCAGTGGAAATGCTGAGATTGTGAAACAGTGTAAGGTTCTCCACAGTGCAAATGGGCGAGTGGAGGCTCTGCCTAATGGCAAAAGAATAATTATTCTGTTTAAAATCTTGTTCTCTCTGTAAGGAGTAAGTATCTCGTGCATATCTTGTCTCTTGTAACACTCTGTGTACACTGAAGTTGCAGAGACAGATATTAGAAATACTCTGAGAAGTATTTCACTTCTAAAATTGTGACTTATATGATCTACACTAAATCACACATCTATAATAGAATTGTTCCTATTCTACTGTAAATTACATGTAGTAGAGGGTGTGATGAAATATTTCAAGTTGGAAGCTGGCTAAAATGATGGCTGAATCCTATTTTAAGATGCCAAATGTTATCTTGAGTGGATAATATAGAAGCTGTGCTTGTGCAAGCTTCATGTGGAGGATTTTGGGGGCAATAGTAGAGGAAAAGTCTGAAATAAAATTGGGCATTTGCATGTTTGGGGTTTTTTTTTTGGTGGTATTTGTTGGTGGTTTTTTGTTTGGTTCATTTGTTTTGTTGTTGGTTTGTGGTTTTTGTTTGTGTTTTTTTAAGTTACATTGTTAACTGAGAGGTATTAGGAGGAGGGTGAGGTGTGTGTGTAATTTTCAAGTTGCTCTATTTGAAGCTACTTCTTGCAACATTGTGGTAATAAATTTTAGGGAGACTGGTCATTATTCAAAGGATTGAGATCATTGTGAAAACCGTAATTCCCAGGAACATTATTATTTCTCAATGTTTAGAGCAATTGTAATGATCTAAAATGAAACAATATACTCTTCAGAAATACAATCTCATTTCTGTTCCTCATATATTTTCAATTTTACTCTCCAACCACAATATTAAGACGCACATTGACCCTTCTGTAAACTGCTGCTGTGTGCAAGTATTTGTTAGGGGCAGTTTCATCAGATATGGGAAGAGAAAGCTCCTACTTGATTGTCCAGTTGTTTATTCTGTTATAACAAAGTCTTTGACAGGCCTGTTTCTAAGTGGAACTGTTTGGTTTTCATTCATCTTTCTTGGCATCTTTATACATTACAAACAGTCATCATCTTGTAACTGGGAAGCACATTTTTCTAGGACGTAGCCAATTCTACCCTTGTGCACCATGAAGTATCCTTACCTTAAAAAAGTCAGAGATAATCACGGGGCGTTGTGTTGCAGTGTAGAAATTTTGGGTTTGATGATTGATGCTCTACCAGCTCTAGCAATTCTCAACCCTCATTTTCCCAAGAAACACTTCAACTCTGAACTCAAGTACCTCGTATTAAACAAGGGAAGCTGGCTAATGTTAAAATACATTTCCTAAGATTTCTTTGTGTTCCCTTGCAGAAATGGGTTCAAACTCTGAGCTTTTAGGTAAAGTGGTTAGTGAAAACCGTGGTAGATAATTTGAGATGAAAATATTTAGTGCTGTTGCTTCATTTTGTATGTATATATGTTGAGAGAGAGGAAAAAGATGCATTTCTAACAAAACCTTGGAGCATGGATTTGCTGGGAAACGGGAAGTCGCTGGTTTTTTTAGAATTATACTTTTACTGTCTGACCAGACATTAACATAATGTTTTTATATTAGCTGTTTCCTTTCTATCATGATGTGTGATTTAAATTCTCAGGACATCTGGCATTTTACTTGGGCTTGTGCCTGAATTTCCTGCAGACCCTGAAAAATGTGATTGTTCTTTAGAAACAACTAGCTGCTGATATAATGCTGTGGAACAGTCACAGATAAATGTTTATCTTCATCTTAGGAATCAAGTTGAACTTCCAACTGTGACTAAAGGCAATTTGAAAGCAAAAAAAAACAAACCCCAACCCAAACACAAAAAAACCCCACCCCAACCAAACCCTTTTGCTGTGGAAGCAAACAGGAGCTGAGAACAAGTACTTGAGTGTATGTCTGAGGAAAAACCTTGTTTTTTCCTGAATCCTTTATCATAATTCTGTCAGAATTTTAGTAAGTTGAGAATCATGATGGAAATCAGGGCAGCTCAGAGGGAGGTAGTTTTCTTGTCACTAGTTTTGTTTGTAGTGATAAATGAATTTATCTAATGACCTGAACAATGTAACGCATGAGTATGTGATACTATCTCTTGAACGTATCTTTCATAATATTTATGGTATCAGTTTGACTTGCCATCCCCTACTGATACCAAATTACTGTGAATTAAATTAATCATTTTTAATTTTCAAAGCTGAGTGCATCTAATTGGATCCAGCCTTGATTCAATTACCCTTTCAAACTTAGCTTACTCTCTTGATTATTTCAACCAGAGACTTACTGCGTGACTGAGGTAGTGGATTTAGGTGTTCATTTTAAACCAGCTCAGACTAGGAGGAGTAAAGATCTTCTAGAAGGATTAACTTCTGGCAAATGTAAGTATAAAGGCAACTACTTAAATAAATGAAGGTATTCTAAGATGAATTAGCTTCTTATTCACCACTGCTGGTTCCTGTGAGGCATAGCTAGTAGGCATCTTCAAAGAAACAGGACTGAGTACTAGAAACTGTACACTAATATTGAATTTTCATTCCCATAACTGAAACCCAGCTGGAGATAGAAACCCCAGTACTTTTCGACTCAATGGCATAAATGCTTCAGATTTGAATTTCTAACTATCAGCTATCTCAACAAAGTCATCTTATCCAGCTGTAGCTTCAGAGTTAGACTATTTGGCAAAGCAAAGCTTTGAAGAGGGGTAGAAAATCCGAATCAGTAGCAAGGACTTAGCTGTACGAGATACTTAAAATACTTCATTCTGTTCCTGTGACTGGGACAGAGAAAAGAGAGAAATCTCAGGTTAGATAAATAGTGATAGGTAACTCACCCTCATTAATTAAAGCCAGCGGTGGTACTCTGAAAGGACTCTTTGTAGGAGAAGTAGCTGGGTCAGGTGGGGGCCTTACATCTCTGTCTCTGGGGTAACCCGGGTCTCGCTGGATCTCGTTACCTCCCAGAAGAACGGGAGTGTAGGGCTGGCTGTTAGGAATGTGCTGTGGCACGACTTGGACGAGAGGTGGAGACCCGTGGGTGTCCTGTCGCGAGAAGATTCTCAAGCACTGCTCTTCCAGCAGCGAGATGGTGGCAGACTGGTTATTTACAAGATCAGTCAGCGCCGCGTATTTGACTTCAAGCTCCTTGTATTTTGTTGCCATCTTCAACATTTCTGTTGTAACGTTAAGGACTTTGTTTTCCAGTTGGGAAAGCTCAAGTGAGTTATCACGCTTTCGAATGATCTCGTGCAAGAGTTGCATGTAGAGTTGGGTGACCCGAGAGTTCATGTTACGACTTTCTTTCCTCAGCAATTTTACTTCGTTCACAATATTTCCATCCACATCCACTACCAACTGCAAAATGTCAATCTCCCTCTTTTGCTTGGACAGCACATCCTTCAAGTTCTCTATATCCATTCTGGTGACTTCGTCTTTTCTGTTACCAGTACCTGGTCCGTTAGTATTCACGCAAATAGGCCCTGTGATTTTTTGTTCGGGGACCAAGAACGTGTACCCACATTTCTTCCCTTCCTCTCCCCCATCTGCTGAACGAGGGTGTCTCCGCTGGGATGGCTTGTTGGGGGTAGATCGTTCCGTGCAGCGCCCGATGGACAACAGCAGGAACAGCAGCACACCCAAAGTCCATTTAAATATCTTCATTTTCAAGCAAGTGTGATGGCTGTCAGAAGAGACTATTGAACAGATAAAAGATAAAATCATTAAATTAGGGCTGTAACGAAGGCTCCTGTACTGCTTAAGCTGCCTGACCCGGTGGGTTTGCCATGCTTGTGTGTATGCAGACAGATCTTGGGAATCTATTGCTCAGAGTTGGATTCCATTACATTAGCTTCAAAAAACAGCATTCTATTTTAAGCAGCAAGCCCTAAAATTTAGGTACTGGATTTAATAATGAAGTTGTTGGGGTGGATACATTTTCAGCAACAGTGTTTTGCTTACATCACACATTATGCTTTCCTTATAAATGTGGCTGCTTAGATCTGTACTCACTGCAATTAAATAGACAAGATTCCAGAACACAGTGAGGGCTTGCAGAATATCTTTGTGGAAGGGAAGTAGGGAGACAGTGTGACAGCAACTTAAAAAATATTTATATCAACTTTGGAGTATGTAAGTCTTGATGGTCCTCCTTTAGCTTTATTTATATATATAGGTGTGTAATTTATTAAATCTATGTACACACCTATTTATATATACACACATTTGCCAAATTTAGGTATAGACAGATATAGCAGACTTGGAAAAATACACGTGTACATAATGCTGTCAGGAGATTAGGGTAAGATAGTTGTCTTCAACATGGAAAATGACTTGCTGAACTTCAAGTTTGTAAGGGAAGCCTGTAATGCTGCTTGCTCTGTGTGTGTGTCCCTGTTTAGTGGCCTTGGGAGATGAATATTTAAAATTGTTGTTGTCATATTTTTGTATGTTTGAGAACACTTTTATCCAAATAACACCAAAATATCAGGTGTATTACCACTATAAATACCATACTGAAGTGTTTCATTCACCTTTCAAAGAAAATGACTTATTTCTTTTAACTTTGTGTAAAGAAATTAAATGCAGTGATAAAAATCCAGGAATGTTTTTAGAAAGATCTGCTTTATGACTCTATTTTTTAAATCTTTGAGATGATAAAGAAGGGTGGCACTGCAATTGGCAAAACCCCCTCATTTTTCTTGTTTTATTTGCTTTGTCAAGCAGATCACTCTTCTTATCTCAGCTGTTGAACTGCCTTTCCTTTCCAGACTATTAGTGGTTGTACAAGCCCTTGTACGGTGACCTTTGTATAGTTACACAGAGAAATAAAGTAAAACCAGAGAAAGTTCAGTTTCATGCTGTTCCTGCCAAGTTCAAGCTTAAGTGCATTTGGCAATCTTGAAACAGTCGCGGAGCAGCAGACCTGTGCTGCTTCCTTTCTGCTCACCTTTACAAATGGTAAGGTGACCCTCGTGTCAGGCCACTTCTCCCAGTTCTCTTACTGGCTTTAATATTATTGTTACAAATTACGTCTGCTCAACCTCAGAGTAAACATCTTTGGTTTTTTGGCTTCACTAAGAGCGGCGGTTACAAGCTTCAAACCATGCTGTGCATCCTGTCAGGAATTACACTGAGGGATCTTCATCAAGTGTTGTGCTGTTGCCTCAAAAATAGCTTTTTATTTGGCTGACGGTTGTATGGCAAGCCCTGCTTCTGAGAAGGGAAGAAAACACTTGTTTTTAACACGTACGTTTCTTACCCTACATAAATGGATGGAATATGTGAAAGTTTATGTTAAAAAACTTACTTCTATATGTCTTACTGCTACCATGTAGTAATAAGTATCTTGGTGTCTACTTTTTCTCAAAGACAGAGCTTGGTTAAAAGTTTTTGTTAATATTTCTCTGCTGAAAGTGTAACTTCTGTTTAAAGAAAAAAGAAAAAGGTAGGGAAAAGTATCACGTTTCTCCAGAGCTAATTGTGTATTTTCCTTTGGTAATTTCAGACGTTTAAAATATTAATCACTTGAGCAGTGCTCAGAGTTGGAAGTTCACTCAGTTCTATGTTCACATGAATCACGGTGAACACGTGGGAAACAGGTCTGTGTGTGCTTTCTGACTTGACAAGGATGAGCTGAATAATTGTTGGAAGTTTGAAACCTCTTCACATCTCCTGAATTATTTTGCATTACTTTTTTATGTTCAGTGTTTGCAAAGGCAGGGCAAGTGACTTGATGGCATATGATCAAGGATGAAGCCATAGTACCAAGTCCAGTATTTTATTGTTTTCACAGTATATAATAGCTACTTCATAGCCCAAAAAGGTGAGTAGCACTTTAGTTCTTGGTAGTTTTTAAAGACCCTATACAGTTGCTTAAATAATGAATGACTGGGGGCTTCCCCCACAGCAGCACATTTTTTCCCATGAAATACATTAAAACCTAACTGAATCTTTCAAACCCAAACATTTTGTGTGCAGCCCACTTTCTGACCGTGCATTCTACTGCAGTCTGCTTTCCATATTGCTTTTAATCCTGTCTGTGTTCATTTGGAACTTTTACCACTTTTGTTAGAAGTCCTGTGTCTATACGTGTGCTCTCAGCCCATAAAATGAATGAAATGGTCTCATACAGCACAACCCAATGCAACAGCTGCATAAGATGATGGTCTGGAACACTGAAATAATTCCAATGTCTTGTATTAGAGACATTCAGGTGCTCAGGGATGAGTTCTGTCTGAAAATCTACCTGGGAGGGAGCATACATGGAAATTCTGATGGTGAAAAAATTAAATGTCTTACGGTGTTGTTTGGCATGTTTGAGCAGCTTAATGCCTAACTTGTTGTACAAGAATAGGTTCCGAGTAACGTATTTACTTGGAGTTTTCATCAGCTTAGAAGGGAATGAAAATACTGTTTGAGAAACTTCCTGGTGTTCTGGGCAAGCAGCTTAAAAAAATACAAACTGTTTATCCAAATTATCACAGAATGATAGCCTAATATGTCAGACCTCAACATGACAAATATTAGAGTTGGGAAACAGTTTTGTTTTGTTAATCAGACACATTATGTCCCAGGTTCCCAGGTTTAGATGTCATAACCACTGCGAGATAAAGAGGCTCAGGCTCAGGGAGATGGGTTTAGGCAGAACCACAGTCTCAAACCCTTCCTGCAGCTCTGGAGTCACTTGTCGTGAGTGGGGCTGCTGAAATACCTGAAGGCAGACCTTGGAAAATAAGCAAAGGAGTTGGTGATTACAGCTACTATTGCTTTCAAATCCGTGAGTTAACTCTTTGTGAACTGTCCTGTTCTTAAAATCAGAAGAGGCTGTGTCACGTTTGTGTCTCACCCAGTTTTTGGGTCTGGGATTCCTGTAGGAGTTGCATTCCGTCTGTTCTGGCGTGCTGGTGTTTTACTGCTTCTGCAGGAGAGTGTGTGCAGCTATTCAGAGCAACACAAACCTCATCATCATCTTGTCAGAAATACGCAGAGCTGTGGATAGGGCTTCAATGCCATTTTACATTCAATGCCATTTTACATTCAATGCCATTCCTTTCCTGCCACTTGCTTTCTTTTTCCAGACCGACCCCCTTGCCAAAAAAAAACCCAACCCAACTTATTTTCAAAATTAGTCTTTGATTTGTTATTTCTTAAAAGTGTCTAAAGGAACAGTTCCAATTTAAAAGAGCAAAATAAACTAGAAACTACTATTTTTAACTTTCACTGAGAAACTACCACAACAATGAGCTGTGTTACCCCCCAAAATACTTTATCACTTATTGATATTAGAGGTGCAGGGATGAGGAGAAGCATGGAAACTAGTGTATATTTGGCATTTTTTTGTAACTTCCTACATGCCAAACCACTGGTTCTTTATTGCACTGCTGTGACTCTGGTGTTCAGCAGGATGTAGGGTTTGAAGACCCACGACACAAATGAGAATCTGGTCTTTCAGAGCTGACGAAGGCTGCTTCTCCCTGGGACTGAATGGACTGGAAGTGTTGCAGTGTGTGAATACAGGATTCCCTTTGGATGGAAAGTGCACTATCACTGCACATCTTTGTTCAGAACAGTTATTAAAAGAATATGGTCAAGTGATAAGTACCAGTGTGTTTATAAACATGTAAAACAGGACGAGGAACAGGGGTTTTTTGAGAAAGTAAACTATAATACTGAGAATAAAGATCCTCTGAACACGATCCCAGTTAATCTGAAAGCTCTGTTCCTCGTGTCACACATACTTCAGTTTCTGTTCAGCTTTGTCTGAGCAGCTAAAATCAGTACAACCATCTATGTTCCTTTATCTCTGCACTGAATAATTGGGAGATTTTTGTGGATTTTACAAATCTTTTTTTTTATCCAGATCCAGAACATTAGAAGTAATACTGATGTGGAGAAAACACTCCTTATAGGAGAAATGTTCACGGGGATTTTTTGATCCATCTGCGTCCTCCAGTAGGTTACTTTCCCTTAGATAAACAAGTGCTTTTCCAGCAAGTCACTCTGCTGAAATAACACCATTGCTTTCAATTGTATTGACTGGGATCCAGGAATAACAAGGTTCTTGGGTTTTGTTGGTCTGATACGTGATGTATTGAGTCACAGAACTCTGCTTCTCTGAGACTAACGGGAATCTGATTCCTTTCAGGAAAGGCAATCTAAAAATCTTCAGGGGTTCTGAAAGTAGTCATAGAAAATGTATCACTTTTCAAACTGATAGATTGTTAGAAATTCTCTGTGGAAGTGATTTGTAAATATTGTCATACTGGCGATTCTGGACATAGCAAAATACCATTCCAGGGGGTTGGTGAAGGGTTGTTTTTTTTATGTGAGAGTTCATTTACATTTGTTTGCAGCCATTGTGTGTGTGTTTGCACCATTTTAACAGGCAGGTACAATGGAGCACTGCATTTTGCATTTGGAAATGTGTTTTTTAGGGGCTCTAGAATTCTCTGTAAAACAGATAGTGAAGGCATTAAGCATTTAGTGATGTTTGCTATAGGAAATTTTGCTTCATTTGTTGGACTAACCTTCATTTTAAGGACTAGAGTAACAGGGCACATTATGAAAAACAAATTAAGTCCAGCAAAACATTAATTAAGACCTGATAAAGCCACGTAGTTACTGGCAAAACTTTAAAGGTTCTGAATTTCTGTTCTTTGGAGCAAATTCCTGTTAAACTTGTAAATGGCGTATTTTTTCCATTATTTTTTACTTCAGCCCATTCTGATGGCAACAGCCTAAAATTAGTTTTCTGTTACTTGTTTTAAAACAAGCATTTCAAAATCTGAACTCTCGGAGATGGAAAACAGCAAGGGAGGGAGAGTTAAACCCTTGCACACAGCCAGTTTATTGCTTTAAAATTATTGACTCAGCTGTTCTCATCTGTGAGAGATTTAGGAATTGTTCTAAGCAGTGTAAATCAAACCCTTGGCTAATCATGAATGAATGGGAACTGGTGCCCAAAGCACACGATGTAGGCTTCAGATGGAGGGGTTTGTTGTTGTTTAGATTGTTCTCTGTAATGCGTAAAGAAGCACAAAAGGATAGTAAGAAAAAAGGCTCAAGAACTTGGCAAGGGTCCATCTTTCTTGTTTGTCAAGACTGCTTCAGACTTTTTTCCCCTCCCATGGCTACTAAAGCTTAATTAAGTTTACTTTCTGTAACACTCTCTCTTTTTAGCATCACCCTCTTCATTCTCTCTCAATGTGTCAGATGTTTCTGAGTCTGTTATTACAAATACATAACTTAAATTCTTTCCTATTGTTCTGGATTATTTACTGTATTTTAATTTTCAAGTCAGCATGAAGAAAGGCAAAAAGCAGAAAATTACTTATTAGCAACTCCTTTTTTTGGGTTTTATCTGTACTTTTGTCTCCTGTTTGTAAACAACTTTCTTCTTTTAATTGCTGACTTGCAACTGCATCCTTCCCCTCCCTCCCCTCAAAGAACAACTGTAACAAACCCCTCTGTTTTCCACTTAATATAGCGTTGCATTTTATGTTTATGAAATGAATCTTTATTTAGAAGCAAACTGCTGCTCAGCTGAGGCACAGTTAACTTCCCCGTGGCTGCACAGATTGTTAAAGGAAAGGATTAGTGCTTGCTGCTGCAATAGCTTTGGGTTTTTCAGCTGCAGAATTGTTTGTGCCACACACTCGATGATATTCCGAGTCAATGCATGACTCGTGTTTCTGGGCTGCCTGTACAACTGGGACTGCTTCCACTGCTCAGAAGGACCAGAAACAACAACTCAGTTGAACCCATTTACAATGATCGCTACTTACAGATGTGCATTGATTTACTTGGGACTTTTTACAGTGGTTTTATTGAGGTGTCCATTTTCTAGTTCTAGTAATGCTGGGTCTATGCTCTGGTGTTGGGTGAAATCCAGCTTCCTTGAAATCAATAGGATTTTTGGCTTTTGCCTTCTGGTGGGATCAGAATTTCACATTAATATGGTCACAATACCCAAATTACATGCTTAGCAAAGAGTCTGGTAGTACTAATTTTCTGTAACCGTAGATAACCAAATCTGCAGAAGATTTACAACTAAACAACTGAAACTAGTTCATCCTTACAACTGGAATGAGTTAGTCTCCGCTTTTATGCGGAGTCCTTTTTAATTCTTTCCAAGTTTCTAAACTCTACCAAATGCCACAGAAGTGAGTCTTATATTTTAGTTGTCAAAACTTTTCCCAGGCTGAGAGGAATCTGTGCCCTAACAATAGTTTGTTGAGGGAGATGTATGTAGAATTAACAAACAGCTCCAAATTAAACTTCCAAGTAAGAATAACTTTAAAACTTACCAAGAAAAAAAAATCTTCCAGCTGTTTTGCTTCTGTGCTAGATGGAGAATCCAGAGGCCAAGTTGCTTTTTCTTCCTCTGTTACCCGATGCTGTGGATTGTTAATCTGTAGTTGGAGTTGAAAACTGCTTTTGTGTTTCTCTGTTAGATCCAAGCTGTATTGAGGAATTGGGTTTCTCCATACGATAACAGAGCTAACTAATCAGTTAAAAAAAAAAAAAAAAAAAGAAAGTAAAAAGAAAAAAAGTAATGTTCCAGTAGGTATTACTCCAGGAGAGAGAGAGAAAATGGTTTTTGAAACTGCAGTTTTTTCCTCTCAGATGCAGAAGTGCACTAACCAGCTACAGCTGACCCAGATTCCATATACATCACTTTTGGACAGTTTTTTTTAAACACACACACACACACACACTCGACTTGGAGGTTCAGCCCACCTATGATGTCACCGCGAACACACTGAGAGCAGAAGAAACTCCTCCTTCGGATTTCCTATCCATACCCTCCAGAAAAGGAGGGGGTAGGGAGGCTGAGAAGTTAGGAACAAGGAAAGATTGTTTGCCAGTAGAAGGGAGGGTACCATATGGCAACAGACTGTGCAAGAGTTCAGCAGGCAATTACAAATCAAACATTTTTACTACGCTGCCTAAAGATGCCTTTCAAGTTATTACAGTACTGGGCTTCATTTAGAAGAAAGATTCTTTCAGGCTGATAAAAACTCCCATTTGTGTTGCTGGGAATAAAAGGGGCAGCCTGGCTGGATACAACAGGAAAAATGAACCATTTATAGTTGAGAAGAATGTTCAACAGAATGTCGCGTTCGATTCTTGCCGTCCGTTTAATAAGAAGCAGTTCCAGTTGTTAAACACACCAAGTCACCGGTACATGTGGAAAATGTTAAGACTCTGTGTGTGTGTGATGGTTTTGGGTAGGTATCAGAATGTTTGATAACATCTGACCGGTGTTAGAAGTAGCAAAAGCCACCAAGGTTATGGAGTGCAGAAGGCTGGGTTTAGTTCTGTCAATAGTTAGCCAGCGCTTAAGTGCATTCAATTTGCTTTCATTGATCTCTTTGGTTTCTTCACACAGGATGTGCCAATTACGTTTGGAAGTGAATTAACCCTAGTGGGCTTTCAGTATTATTTTAAGCTTCATAAAAACACATCAAATTCGTTAGAGAACAGCTCTCTCCAGAAGAGTTCTTGATTAAAAAAAAAATAAATAGATCAGTACTTTTTTGAGCAAGTTATTCAGAAAGATAATCCTACAAATAGATGAGTTTACAAAATACTGGGTGGTATTGCAGGTGCCTCTTCATAGCGAATTCTCTTAGTTATTTACTTATTTTTGTGGAAGACTGAGCAGGTTTGGGATTTTTAAGGCCTCTTTGGATATTGCTTAGCAAAGTTAGGTTCAGGACAGCTTACGCAGCCTAGATAGCATAGCAGTTAAATGTGAGTCTCTGCTGTTTCTGATTTATCCTTTCTATTTTTCATTAAACCGATTCTAGCAGAATAAAAATGGAGAAATTTAGTAGTATATCAGGTCATGTGTAATACCTTTTTATTCACTTTTTTTATATGTCACCTTTCAACCACAAGTATTTTAATTTGTTTCTGTGTGTGCGCGCACACACGCGTGTACGTGTTGATTTTGGAGCGATGCCCAGAGTTTCCCAGCTCACATTTGAGGACTGTACTGGTTAGGTGCTATACAAACACAACTGCTGTTCTTGTGAGGTTGTATTAATAGTCTTCCACCTGTAAAGCTAAAGTTCTTGTTATGATTTTGGTTACACAAGGCTGAGAGGTGAAGCAAAATATAATTCTCGAAATTCCCTGTTACTGAGATAAGTTTTGGGGCTTTTTAATATGATTTAAGTTTGGGGGGGTGTTTTTTCTTTTGTGTGTGGTTTTGTTGGGTTGGTTTTTTGTGTTGTTTTCTTTAATATCTCACTGAAGATGCAGGGGATGAAGAATATTTATTTAAATGGCACAGTTGTTTCATTTCGTTAGGACAAGAATTATTAGCCTTCGGGTGAAGTTCAAGCAATGGAGCTGCATTTAGAATTACAATAAGCAGTTTATTTACAGCAGTAGTATCTAAGGAGTATTATTTTACTTTCTACATGATTAAGGGGTTGAAAGATTAGTAAGACTAAAATAGTGGTGGGGAAGAAACTGTGCAGAGGACTTGAAGATAGCCTTATCTCTAAGGCTGCTGGATCTTCTGAGTGGTGATTCCTATGAACTGCAGGACTCATACTGCATTTCTTCTGAGTGCACCTTCTGCCTAGGTAACTTTCCCCATGTTGCTGTAAGTCGAGTTTGAGTTTCTATTCAGCTTGAAGAGTTCTAGATAATATGAGTTTTCCCTCTGTTACTTTTTTTATTGTTGAATTGGAGGAATGAAATAGTAGACTTCCTAAAATCATTAGTAATTTCAACCCTGGATTTTAGCATTGTGTGTTTAGTATGCTTCATATTTGTCAAGGGAGCCATTAATGGGTGATCTGGCAGAATATTAGGTTCATGAGCAGTTGTACATGTCCTTGTAATTACTTTTAGAGTTAGAAATAATGACACTGTTAAAGACAAAGTCAGCTAGTACATGCCTAATGTGATGCAGGAGGAAAGGATTGTCTCTGGGTTGTTGTACAGAGAGTGAAAGCTTGCACTCAGTACCTGCAGAATCTGCAAGTGTAGCTGAGATAAGATTGACAAAACTAAGGATTAAGTGATTGGGGAGAGGGCAGGTTCCACCCCAGACCAGGGTGGCACGGTGAGGTACATTCATGCATGTCCCAGTGTTACTGCTGCTTTCCTCTGAAGTCACTCTGTCAGAGATCCTGTCAAAAGGAATTCTCCCGTAAATCCAAAATACTATTCTGAGGCAGTGCTGCTCTCAACCTACGTGTGCATTTAGCAGTGAAACCAAAATTCTTCAAAATCTTGCTTGTGAGTTTGTTGGGGTTTTTTTTTCTACTAAATGTAAGACACTAAATAAAGCACCTTTTCATTCTAATCTTGTTCAGGTATTTATCTGTCAGACTTGACGTACATTGACTCTGCCTACCCATCAACAGGGAGCATTCTGGAAAGTGAGCAAAGAACAAATTTAATGAACAACATTCTTCGGATTATCTCAGATTTACAGCAGTCGTGCGAATACGGTAAGCTAGTGTGCAACTCCTGCAGTCTGAAAGAGAACAGCTGGAAGAGCTTAACTATATGTCTTCTGTAATGCAAAGTAAGGAAGGCCCAACACATTTGAATGCCAGTGATGCTCTCCCTCACCCTCTCAGCCCAATAGTCTGTTTATTCTGGTACTGTTGGCTGTGACAGAGCATCACTGGGAGGAGACAGTCACACACACGCTCTTCCAGCACGCACATTTTTGCAGCACACATTTTCTGGTGAAAAATGTGGAACACGTTGTACTTAACAGTGGCTTTACTAGTGCATTATAAACCTGCATCCCGGTTTATGATTACAAATCCTACAAATAGGAGGATTGCTTTTGTAGTATTTGTACCAGAGATAATAAAAAGAGTTCAGCTTGTCTTTTGGACATTTGTACTTCTGTTCATAGACCAGATAATGTATTTTTTCTTCAAAGGTGATGTCCCTCACAATCCTCTTAATTCTAGTGAAGTTGTAATGCTGCATTTGTTATGGTGAAATGTGAACTAGCACAGGATTGTGGCTTCTCTGAAAGCTCAATATAATGAGAACGGGGACTGAGGAGAAGTCCTCAGATATAACCTCCAAGTGCCAGGTTTGAGCCTTCAGTTTGTCCAGGGCCATGCTCTCACTTTTCCCTTACGTGGGAATCCCTTACATACTAGCCCTAGGAGGATGTGTACCTGGCTTTATGGATGTGAGGAATTGCTATGAAGCACAAAAATGTCAGCAGCTGTTGGGATTGTAGTTTGTACCTCCTTCTAGCATTAAAAGACAAGAGACCTGATTCTGTTCAAACAGTTTCAGCTAAGTAATTTTGCTTACCAATGGATGGTACAGTGATAATGAATGTCATTTATTCTTCAGATATTCCTCTGTTGCCTCATGTCCAAAAATATCTAAACTCAGTTCAGTACATAGAAGAACTACAAAAGTTTGTAGAAGATGACAACTACAAGTAAGTATGAAACACTACAACTGACTGTAACTCATTACAAAATAACTTGCATAACACAAAGTCTGCCACATTTAAGATTGCACTGTTGTCAGGGAATTATGCATCTCAGATTCACCAGGTGCAAATAGTGAGTGAGGTTACAGCAGGGTCCTGTGCTCAAACCCACTTTCGGCGTGGTGGATGGCATATCTCCTTCCTTTTCTCTGCATGACTGCATCAAGCCCTAGCGTTGAGGTCTGTTTGGTCTGTTGATTTGATCTGCAGCTCTCTTTGAGTGTTTGCTAATGAAGACTCCACACTTCTGTCTCACACTCTGCAGTCAATAAGATGAAGCCCGTGACTGGAGATAGCTTATGTCATTTTTTATCAGAGCAACATCATCTGTGCACCCAGTCCTGAGCTCTTACTGGGGTTAACTTAAGGCTTTCACTTTCAGATATATATTTCACTTTAATCTTATAGTTTTTCTGTTTGATTCGGTTATGGAGTGTGAGTAAAATGCAAACACTTTTTTGAGAGGCAAGACATTGTCTATCAGTGTCCCCACCCGTTCCTCCCAGCATACCACCCAAAACAGAGGTTTCTACTTCCTTAATTATAATATTATTTCTGTATTAAGTGATTTGGCATCCAGCAAAACTGGGGGCTGGAAATCTTTGGCAAGAGACAGGAACAAGCCCCGAGGATAGGAAAAAAAATCTAAAGCGAATCTGTTGCGTATGAAGAAAGTTTTTGTTCATTGGCTTGATCTGCTTGAGGAGGTTCCCCACCCATTCCCATCCTGCCTGCCCGGGAAGTTTGTCACCTCAGTTGGGTTGAATTGGTTGCTTGTGTAGCTCCCTCTGAATGGTGGGAGGGGTGTGGGCGCTGGAGGAACAGATACCCTTTACCATTTCCTAGCCATAACCTGGCTTTACTAAAAGGCAGGAAATGGAGACCCTTCAGTTTATGTCAGAGAGGGCTCAGACACTTGGCTTCCTTTCTGAGATTTGTAAATTCTTCTCTGCCATGTTCATCTGCAACCATCTGGCTTTTACTTTTTACTGAAACGTTCCGTGGCCTGATTTTGAAAGCAGTGCTTGCTCCTCACCCAGAGGAAAGCTCTGCGGCCAAACGCTTGAAGGAAAAACCAAACACATCAAACCCAAGTTTCTTAACTGCAGCATCTCCTCCTCAGTGGTATATTCTCATGAATTCAACACTCCACCTTCCTTCACCTTCGTGAGGTAGGACTCACTACTAGTGGGAATTTTATTGCTGAAGGAGCTATGGTCTCTGCATCCTGTTCAGCCCACGCTCTGATAGCAGGGGACTGGATGGAGACAATTGCACGTAACGCAGGAACACGGCTGTTATTCAGAAAGTCTGTTTCTGTGCCTACAGGATTTGTACGTCTCCAAACTAAACAGTTTTTTATGGGAGAGGAGTGTATTTCTGAAGAACTATTCTTACTACAAGAGACTGTCGTACTTGTAAGACTTTTTATGCAGATACTAGGGTGTCTGCAAAAAGGCTGAAGTTCAAGAAGAGCCGTTGTGACTTGAATACTCAGTCTCTTTCTTCTTAAAGCTTTTTATTTTCATTTAGAAAGATAAATTTTGAAATTGTAATGAATCGTTGCTGGATGATCTGGGGATGGGGGGGAGACGAGCTGTCAAACTTCAAACTTTTCCTCCCCAAAATGAAGTAGGTGCTTTTCCAACCCAGCTCATTTCAAGATTGTAATTTCGCAAACTCTGTGAACAAGTTACACTTGATCTTCCTGGAGTTCTCTGCTTCTGGAGTCTGTGTTCTTTGTGGTGGTGTTGGAAATGGCGTTAAGAAGTGCCTGTTATAGAAAAAGCTTGAATTGTGGCTGCAGTCAAGTTGATAATTCATCTTCCAAAAGGCAAAAGAAGGATTTTGGCTTTTAGACCAGTAAAGACAAAAGGCTCGGCCTGGCACCTGAGTGCACTTTACAGGAAAATGTAAAATATGAAGTGTAGCAAGTAGAAATATTTTAGGCAAGGTGTGGGGAGCTGTTGCATAGATTTTATTCTTCCTAATTTTTATGCTGGAGTAGTGTCACCAAGTTTCATGAACCTCCTTGCAGTCTGAGGGCCGTATAGGTTCTGCCTTGTGTTGCTACACTTTTCCTGGAGCACAATGCCAACTCTGAGCAGTGGCCTCCTTCCTTGCTCCTTCCCCAGGGTGACTTAACCACACATCCATAACAGCTCACACGGAGCTTTGGTGAAGATGACAACTGGTGGCTCTTTGCTCCCTGATGCAGAAGAGTTTTCAGGGCTGTGCCAGAGCCAAGGGTTCGCTGTTGAGTCTGGTCCTCCTTCAGAGCAGTATTGTGAACCTCTTCTGGTCTCTAGGAACCAAAACGATAGACTCATTCCCTACATTATGCCCTAGCATGTCATTTTTTTTGGCATCCTGGGCCCTGTTGCAGCAGCAGGGTTTTTTCCACCCTCAAAAAAAAAAAAGAAGAATGTTTGGAAATAGTGTGTGCTAAAGATAACTGTGTGCACGGTTTGTATTAACTCTGTAGTGTTTCTTGCAATTGTGGAAACAGGCAGCTGTCAATTGTACATTTTAAAAAATACTTTTTTCAAAAACTTCCTTTTATATACTTCTATTTGCTGATAAAGTAATTTTTAATGCTTCTTTAATGCAGACTTTCACTAAAGATAGAACCAGGGACCAGCACCCCCCACTCTGCTGCTTCCAGAGAAGATTTAGTAGGTAAATACTTCTAAATGTGAGAGGACTTGAGGTTGTCAAATGCATTATTTTTGAGTTGCGAATGTGGAAAATATTTGCCTGAGGCTAATAAAGAAGTGTGAAGTGTAAACACTATATATTTGTAATAAAAAGTCTGAAGGTGATCTGTAAAGAAATTCTTTCAAGGAATTGAGTCTTTTTTTTTAGGTTCTTGTATGTATTGTGGCACTAACTTGTTAGTGTCATTTGGGGTGAGGAGCTATTAAGTATTCATTCTTTGTTGTGTCTAGACAGAAGGGCCTTCATCTAAATGTACCAGGGTGTGATAGGCTTCCAAAAATGTACATTATTTTTCATCAATGCCAAAACTGGTTGAAGGCAGGAGTTTCAAAATGTAACATCAGTGGGACCTGCTTAATGCCAACGTAGCAACCTTTAGGACTTAAAAAAAATACTTGTAACCAGGTGGTGTATTTGAAGTGTATTTACTTTTAGTGCTGTGCAGAAAATCTAAGGAAGAGGTGTTTTAATGATGAATATGAATATATCAATGAGTTTTATTACAGGCTATCTCTTACAAATTGAGTTCAGGAAGTTTTGTGCAACTCTTCCACAAGTTTCTGAGAAGTAACCCTGACAGTAATTCTGAAGTTACTGGGGAATAATGTGGGGTTTTTTTTGTTCCCAGGCTCTGAAGTCGGAGCATCTCCACAAAGCGGACGTAAAAATGTGGCAGCAGAAGGAGCCTTGCTACCACCAACACCCCCTTCACCTAGGAACCTGATACCACATGGACACAGGAAGTGTCATAGTCTGGGATACAAGTCAGTGTTCTATTTAACCTGAAAAGCCTGAGCTTTGTGATGCATCATCTTTCAATACAAAAGCTTTGCTTTTAAGTAGTGCTGTGATTTGTACACAGTACGTCACTTAGAGCCTAATTTGTGGCCAGAGAGCAAGCTCAGAACTGTAATAATAGCATTATTAATAGAGAATTAGTCAAAATAGTAAGATTGTGCAGCTCTTAGGATGATAAGAATAGCCAGTGAGTTAGCCAAAATAGGGTTTTTTCTGCATGACAGAGCTGTCAGTTGGTAGCAACTCAATGCCACTGTAATTCCTTCAAATTCCAACCAAAATAATTGCTTTATTTGTATAGTGACGTGTACTTCTAATTAATATCTTGATCATTATATCATTTGATTTCCTTGTCATCCTTTCAAAATGCAAGATTGAAGCTATTCAGTATCTCTTAATTACATTGTCTAAGTTTACCTTTAATGAGCTAAAATGCAATTCTAGAGTTCAGTTCTGTAAGCGTAAGACAAAAATACCTTAGAATATTGAAAGTAATTTTTAAAGCACTTGTGACTTTCTCTTTGGTCCGAGAGTGCTGTGCAGTTTGAAGACCAGCAATTCCTCTAGATAAAGGACTTTGTGTACAGCTGCCTGACTTGAGCCTTGGTTTAGGAACGTGCTGCCCTTTGGGATGTTAAAGCAGCAGCTTTTGCAGTGTATCGCAGATAACGTTGTACCAATTCTATCCTTGTTCCTTTCTAGCTTCATCCACAAAATGAACACGGCCGAGTTTAAAAGCGCAACATTCCCCAATGCAGGATCAAGGCATCTCCTGGATGACAGCGTCATGGAGCCTCATGTCCCATCCCGAGGGCAGGCAGAAAGCTCCACCCTTTCTAGTGGAATTTCAATAGGTAGGAGCTGTAAACATACCTGTGTGGCACGTGGTCTTTTAATAAAGATTTTAGCATGATTAATTGGTGACTGTGCAAGCAGCAGTACTAGTCTGAAATACCAGTTCTATTTTAGAGCAAATTTGAGAAATTAGGTGGAGAAACAGCATAATTTATACAGCATGAACTGACAAATTAGAAAAAAAGCAGATTTTTCTTTTCTTTTTTCTGGTATCCTCTTCAATGATACAGCCTCTAATATTCCTCCTCTTTGGTGGTGTTGGAGGGAAGTGCAGGGCACCATTTTCTATTCTCTTTTTTCCTTTCCTCTAAATCAATCCATATTAAAAATGTCATCTTGTAGGACTCCATTTTTAGAATGCTGTATTGAATTGACAGAAGTGTTGACAGTCTTTAAGAGCATAATTTCTAAATACTCCTGACTTTTGTCAGGAGTAATAGGAATTTAACTTTCAGATACTTTAAAGTGTCAGAATCTACTTCATTTTGGTAAGTTATTGATCTTCAAATATTTAGGGTATTCTTTTGAGAACTTCTGCTTCCCAAGTTTCTTACGTGGTGGCAGTTGCTCTTGTTTCCTGGTACACACAGATCCTGAAAGTGGAGGGAGGGCAGGGCAAGTGCCTCTCAGAACCTCCTAACTGCAGCCAGGGTTGAGAAATAAATCCTCTCTCACAGTCCTTTTTCTCAAAGTTATTAGCCTGATAGAATTCAACAGCATTCAGGTTTTATGCCTTTAGAGTAAGAAAAGATTTTTGCAGTGTTACACTTAAACTTTGGTTAACTTAAACTTTGCTTTTTAGCCTTCATGGACAGAAACAAGGTCACAGTTTCAAATTATGCTGTTTTCAGGAGCTGGTCATGTATTTTCTTGAAAAGGAGGTCATATTCTGAGCAAACATTAAATATTTTTTTTCATGTGGAAAAAAAAGTCAGATACCTAGGAAGCCTAAAAATTACGTTAAGTAAATCTGTGGAACTAGCTTAGACCAAAGCAGTTTGAACCTATTGACATCAGACAGCTTCCACTGTGAAATGTGTGTTGTCTGTCTCTGGCTTCTGCAGGTTCTCTGCTGTGTCAGAGCTTGGCATTTCACATTCATCCAGCAGGAATGGTGCTTCTCACCAGCACTCAGACAGCTGGAGTTCCCAGGGGTGCACAGTAGAGGAGAACCAGACTTTTGTCATCTTTGTTGAGCTGTAGCCTTGCCTTTTTCTCAGGGCAGTTTTTTTACCAATATTTTCTATCTAAATGTGTAAGAAACTTTTTGGCAGGTTTGTTTTCAGTTTTATTCCAGGGCAAATTATTTCTTCCTAGCATGGAAGATTTGCTGGAGCTGACAAACGGGTTTTCATGAGGTACAATTAAGAACCAGTCACCATATAGACATTTTGGAGACCCCAGGGTTTTCCTGGTTTTCCTACTTTGTCTCATCTCTTGAGTTTTTCAGCTCTGTTCTCTTGCTTAGCTCAGGTATGACCTTATCAAATTGATGTAGTCATCCTTACAAGCTGGAACAAAATTGCCACTTGGGAAGCCTTTTATAAATCACTTGGAAAACAGCAGCCTTAGGGGTTTTGTGTAAGATCAGCATTTGTGGTTAGAACTTCCCCTCTCCCATTCTCTTCCACCTCCAGCCACCCCATACTTGGATACTTGAGTTTTATCACTGTTTTGACAGTCTGGCAGCATTGTTATTTTTGCTGCTTCCTGATTATGAAAATTTGAATGATGCAAAAGATAAGTAGAGCTGCTAGAAGTACATATGGAGGAAGAGAGTAAATTCTGGAGGCCTGCAGTATCTATTACTGAAGAATTATTGGACATGAAAGTTTTCTGGCACTCTGTACTGCTGCTTCAGCAGGATTTAAGGAAGTTGATTGAAGCTGCTAAGTTCCTCCATCATGTTTGAAGTAGTCTATTTACTCAGTACTTGGAAATAGTACAGTCACTGCAGCAGAGAGGAGGTTTACAGTATTCTACAACACAACTTCAAAAGACAGTCAAGAAACCTTCTTCTGAAAGGAGTGTTATTCCTCACCTTGCCTGTAAATGTGGATTTAAACCTGTTGCTCTAGAAACAGGACTACATTTTCTTAGATATAAGCCTATATAGGACTTAACTTTTTTGGATACTTGATCCCTCTTCAAAACATGAACAGTGTTTCTGCTATGCCAGCACCTTGAATACGATCTTAAAAGTGACTGAAATGGAACTTTAAATCACTCTTAGTTTTGAGGGTACAGAGGTATTCAGACCTTTCCAGTCCTTTCATACTGGAGGACCTGATATAATCTGCTTATACATCAAATATCAGAAAAGCAGCAGGGTAACAGCATCTCTAGCATGTTTGTGGGCAGCTCTGCAGTGTTATGATGCTTTATCTGAATGGCTAGAGCGTGTGATTTCATGTATTTTTTTATCAGGCCTGATGTCTGAGTTGCCTTTGCTGTTAACAGCTTACTGTAGACCATTTGCAGTTCAGTTCAGCGCTGTTACAAAGGTCAGTCACTGTTTCCTTTTCTGCTGGTGAACACACCAACCTCTCCAGATACATCAGGGCTCTCGCACTTGGATTTCTTCAGCTTATCCCTGTGATAGAAGCTTTCAATCTGCGATGGAGACCATTTAGAGCATCATTAGGTTTGAGATTCATGGCTGGATGAAATTCTGTTCTGCATGTAAGCATACTAAAACTGAGCAGTTCATCCTTCATCCAGCAGCGTGTGTGTCTCAAAGCTTAAACCTCATTCAGGTGATGATGGACAATTTTGATTGTGTTATGCTGGAAATGACTAATGATCCGCTCTGGGAATGGTGCATAGCATGCCAAATTTTGTACAGCAATGCAATCAATCTTTCAGATACGAAGGATCCACTAAGTGGGTATTTTTCCTTGCAACAAATGGTTCCTAAAGCAACAGCAATGCAGAAAGTGACCCAGGCATGGGATTTCCTGAAACATGTAACATGTCAGCCATGACCAGAGATCTTTTTATCAGATTCTTTTCTTTATTTCAGGGTCTGGAGGCTGTGTACATTCAACTCATTCTATAAAAACCTAGAGCTCAAAAGAAATTAAAGATATAGCCGTATTATATTAATTTCTTGTGCTTAGGGACAAACAATTCTTGTTCCTAGAACTCTGAGCTGCGTTCAGCAGACAGTTGTGTATTACGTTAGAGTAAGGGAGATGTACATCTGGTTCTGTTGCCATTTTACTTTATAGCATAGGTGTTTGTAATCTGCACAAAAGTGAGAGGTCTTTTTCCAGCAATGCCAAGAGTATCCTAATTAGAAGGAATTATACAATATCAGAAGGGAAATGTTCTCTTGAATTCAGGAATGTACCAAGAGGAAATAGTCTCTTCCGAGCTTTAGGCGTTCATAATTTAGAGAGCTGCATTTGAGTTAGATATTCAAAGGTCTTACCACACAGAGGATTAAGATCTTCAAGGATATGATTCATCTCATTCTTAGGTGGGTGGCTGAAAAGAGGTTATATGACTTGTGTCCTGAAAGCAGCGCTTTATTTCTGTTGACTGCAAAGAGACTTTGAAAATACAGACAGATGAATACTGCTGAAAGTATGTCTGAGTTGTGCAGACAATCCAGAATATCTGCTTTTGCTAAATTGGGACAGATGCTTTTACTTTGCAGTGGAAGTTCATGGAGAACCTCCACCACTTGCTATCAGCAAGTCTTAAAGCTACAAGGTAGTTTTGTTCGTCAATCCCCCTGTTTTGATGAGGTCACTGTATACACTCTGAAAAGAGAGGGCTTGCCCTTTGGAGGTCTAAGCAATCCTCTTGGCTGGGTGGAAGGAGTCACCCACACACTCTTACCAGCTGTTCTGCAGGTATTTGCCTGCTGTCACCTCCTCATCTAAAAGTAGGATAAATTAAGATGCTTTTACTGGATCATGGTTCCACTCAGAAATAGCAGGAAACATCCCTTTTATTGATAAAATTTCTCTTAAGAGTACATGATTTTTCTAATACTCCATGATTTATTTTTTCTTTACACTTTTTAAGTATTCTTTTATTGCTTAAGTGTATTCTTAAGTATCTTTGCAGCAGTGTGCAGCTTGCTTTATTAACATTCTCAGGGGTTTGGGAATTCCTCCATTTCTTATTCTGACTCAGCTGTTCTACTGAATTTCTTTTCTGAAGTTGAATCTGTTTACAATGGCTAAATGTCCAAATAACTTTGTAGAGGTAAAGGGACAACATAGAATAGACCTCTCCTTTAATATATTGTTTCTCTGTGGCTGTTCTCGTACAGCTCCTAACATAGAGGATGCAAAGTCATTTGGCTTAGGAGCTGGGGGTATTTTAAGGGTGCAGTCTCACATGTATACCACTTGGAAATAGGTGTTTAGCTATGAACACAGAAAGACTTGGCTGTAATTGAGAAGGTAATTGTAGGTGCTTAAAAATTCCAAGAAAACGCATTTATGGGTTGTGTTTATAGCAGTGTCAGATGCAAATTCTGTTTTTCACTCTCAAACAATTTCTCCCCCCCACACACACACTTACTTTTCCTAATCTACAATAATATGCATGAAAGCTTTGGAAAAACTGAGGCTCTTGGACAGTGGCCTTCATTTGTGTGCTCCAATGACTTGAGAATAACTTCAGCCTTTATTCTAATGCCTTCAGAGAAATTAATGCCACCAAGTCCAAAAAAGGTATTTTAAAGCAGAGTGAAATAACATAAGAAAGTGCCTTTGTAAGAACAGTACATTTTCAAACTTAAAAAGGCATAAAAAGCATACAAGTTTATCAGCATTTTAATGAATTCCTCTATTAAGTTACCTTCTTGAAGTACTTGAATCCTGCAGGGGATTATATTTCTCTTTAACTAAATGAAGTATAGGTGTAGGTATACAGTATATCCATTTACTTTGGGGTTTTTGGCAGCCTATACAGTAGGGAAGAACTCTACACAGCCAATGTTTGTTTGATTCCTTACCCTGTAGTATACTGCTCAGGTGTTTAGGCCCCTGAGCCATCAGGAGATCAAAGTTGGGGTGGGTTTTCAGGCAGAAGAAATATGTATATGTTTTTAGTGTTCCGTTTAAATAAGTATATAGAGGCCCCTCTCTTGCCCTAAATGTGGATACCCTGGTTTGCTATTGTGAACTCCTACTTTATTTGTGATAGGGGAACTCTAAAAGCTGTATAATACTTTAGGTTAAAAATTCACTTAGAGGTGCCAGGATTTGAGAGGAGAGGGATATGCAGGAGTTGTGTCCCCCCTTTTCTTCCTCGATCTTTATTAATATTGTTTGGTCCAAAGCATGTGCTCTGGGTGGTTTGTGCTCAATGCCATTGTACAAACCCCCTGTTTCTGCCCCGTTTTTGTCCATTTGGTTCTTTTCTGTTGTTAGCTTTCCACCATGAAACCCGTTACCAATGATGGTATTAAAAATTTGTGTTGATCCTCTGGCATCGTACTGCTTGAGTCATTTGCCTGTCTTCACATCATTTTTACTTGTCTAACCAGCACACTAAGGCTGAGCTATTTAAACTTTACTGTACAACAGTAAATGGTAATGAACTAGTTACATATATTGGAGGATTTTCAGTATGGTCATAGACTCAACAAGACAGAACATAACTTTTAGGGCATGGATTCCATCTCCGTGATGTTATCTGGGCTGTATAGTGCTATGGCAATTGGTGCTCAGGCCTTTTCCCCAATATTCTGTATTTTCACATCAGAATTTCAAGCTCTCTCAGGTCAGTCCCCAGCTCTAGCTCCTAGAGCTCTGGAAACACTGTGGAACTGGAGCCAAGAGAGTGTCAGTTGCAGATTTGAGAAGCGGAAAGAATTTTTCGTCTGAATACTTTTTAAGCTCTTTGGGGTTGGTTTGTTTATATTAACACCTGTTTAACTTTGGGGATTAACTTGTGGATAAAGGAAGCCTGTGTTAAATGTTCAATATCCTCAGACTTTCAGCAGCGAGAGGATGCCGTGACCAGGGCGGAATGGGTATGCAGTGGTACAGGCATCTCCTATCCCATATCTAGGAACCCAGCCTCATGCTGTTTGTGTGGCTGTCCCCTAGACACGTGGATGTGCACATCTACAAATGCCAGCAGAAAAGTCCCTTCTGTATTCAGCTGCAGTGCTAGAGCTCTGTGTAAACAACCCTGAAACTTCTCAGGTCATCATCAGCAAACAAAACACTATGCCAGTTGCTGTTATCCCTAAGATAGGAAAAAGCCTTCGTGTTATGTAGCAAAGATAAACACAACTGATACTCATTTTCTTTAATCCTATAAAAGAATATTATTTTTTTTTATTAGGAATAAAGAAAACTAGGAAGACGGTGGTTTGTGTCGAGTGGCTTCTTACATAAAGCTGAAACTTGTGTAGAATATTACTTAATAGAAAGGACTTGCACTACCTAGGATTTGTTATTAAGTTTAACCTTGAAGACCTGCTTGAGGTTGTTGGAAAAACTCAAATATTGAGTACATACTTGAGAAGAATTTAAGAAGGTGATATATTTTTCAAGTACTGACTGAATGAAATATTTCCAGTTGAGGTGACCGTCAAATAGTGCCCTTAATGTTTAAACAGAATTTGGCTAGACATCTAACTTGTGTTAAGTTAAACAGTTCCTTTCACCTCTGTTTTGTTTTGGAGGGAGGGATGTAATGTATATTCTTTTGATTTTGGGGAAAGAGGTTGATTTTTTTTTCGTTTTAGTAGCAGAACTCCTGTTGTGCAAAAAATCTCCTAGAATTTTTATAGAATCCAAAAATTCCTGTTAGAGATGTTCTGTGTAGATGTTAGGGGGTTAGTCAAGTATAGATCATTCAACCTTGTTGAACGTTTTATTACAATGTTTTTTAAACTTGTACAGGCATCGATATAAATATTAAATCAGTAGCTGTGGTGTTTGGCCCACTTCTTTTCCAAATTAGCATTGTTTTTAAAAGTGTAACTTGTAAACTTTTAAGCAGTTGACTGCTTAAGGATCAATAATCTGAGAATAAATACTAAAATCTTACAGACACTTCTAGAAAACAATTAGTCACCTGTTGAGTATTGTACTTCCCTTCTTCCAGACCTTTTGGCCTAGCATAGGAGCCAGTAGCTCCACGGGAACATGGCTTTTATTTGCCTCTTAGCTTCTTCCACTGCACAAGTCCTCTGGAAAAGAGACGTCGAAGATGAATTGGCTGGCAGATCAAGGCATGTATTGTCTCCTGGATTTTGCAGAGACAACTTCAGTCCATGCTGAGATTTTCATGGTTTCTGGCTGGAATCGCCCCTGCTGTGTGTGAATTTTTAGTGCCTCCATCTTTACTCAGTGAATGCCCAGATTTACCTTTGGACAGATTAGCTGTGTTCTTCAGGACATCACTGTTCCCTGCTGATGTTCTGTGTGAAATTACAGGGAACTCGGTCCCATTTTAAACCTTTGTTTCTCTGTGGGAACCCCTAAGTAAGGTGCATTGATTCAGATTTTATTTTACTTTTAGCTTGCCTGAAAATCATTGTAAATCAATTCTTCCTTTTATATATGGCTATTCAGGAGGCAGAGGAAACAAACTGTCAAGTTAGTGTGCCAAAAGGTGGGCTTTTAGCAGTGACTGACATTGAATTAGGCTGAAACTGAGGAGCTGGGGTTGTCTGGAGCCAAAAACACACATTGGCTTAGAGGGCCAGGACAGTAGCTGGCACGGGAAGCTGCTCTGCTCTGAGAGATGAAGAGCTAACAAGAAAACATCTTGAACATTGTTTAAAGTACAGTTAGTAACTAAAGTTACTGAGTTCTGTTAACAGTATTTCTATGTTGATATGTAGTTACTGAATTTTATTATTATTATTATTTATTTTAACAACATTACAAGATACACTACATTGTGTCCATGTTAAAAAACTAATTTTCAGGTGAGTGGGATTTAGCATAATTGTAAGGTTAGTATGTTACTTATGTGCCTGCCACGAGTGGATGCATCAGATATTGGCATTTTGTAGTTTTCCTCTACTTTCAGTGCTTAAAATACTTGCAGTAACATTGGATTACTTTGTGAACCACAGAAGGAAAAAGTACTCTTGTGATCTGATATAATAAGTGGAAGATAGCTTTAAAAAATTGTTTAAGGCTTCTCAAATCAGAAAAGCTTTCTAATGTATAAGAGATTCAGCAGTGAGTTTACACTACTGCAAATTTGCACTTCTGTGTCATAACCATTTATGACTTCCTAAATTATTTAAGTAACTGATTATTTTTGTTTATGCTTGTTGTGTTAATCAGAGAAATCCACATTTAGGGCATTCTTTAAATTTTGAAAATACCTTTCCCATTTATTACTGTTCTTTTCAGATCTGTCCCTTCAAATCTCTACTTCAGTTTATGTGAGATTCCTGAAGCAAATAGCAGAGTATTTTCGTTGTAGTATTTTCATGAAGTATTTTTTGCACATTTTATCTTCAATATTCTGAGGAGAAACAGAGATAATTGAAATAGATGGATTGTAGATGATGAAATGAAGTATCATTCATTCTTATCTTTTTCAAGGTAGCAGCGATGGGTCTGAACTCAGTGAAGAGACTTCCTGGCCAGCATTTGAAAGGTAAGAAAAACTGCCACTCAAAACGTGCATTGCTCTATTCAGACATTGCTATCTACAGTCTCTCACTGAGTCCTGAAAATGGTGCTTTAATTTAGTCATCTAGAGACCTTCCATATGTAAGAATATTAATAAACCATAGTGAGCTCGCTGGATCTGTTAAAGCAGCAGCAAAGTACCTTCTGCTCACCAGTAGTTGGTAGGGTTCTTGTCTAATTGGGTGCTCACTCATTGCACATGTTCTTCTAAATAGCTCAGCTGAAGTACCATTAAACCCCAAATGATTTTTCTGGTTTTATCTATTTGTATATCCTGTGTATGCTATTGATGTGATCTATCTGGTTTTCATTTTCACTTTCCCTAAGATATTTCACCCCTTCTTGGTCCCTTTGTTCTTGTCATCGACATTGTCACCTCTTTTGTCTTTCTCAATCTCTCTTCACTTCATTGTTGTTTGTGTTACATTGGAAAACCCAAAAATGCCCCTTCCTAATGTCTGATTCTGTGGTCCAGAATTAACATCTTGCTCCTTATCCAATGCCTGCAAATGCTTAGGTGACATTGAGCACTTCAATCCTTTCCCATGTTGTATTTGAGAATGTGGAAAAAGACTAACAGCTGTAAAAGGCTGACATTTCATCTTCCCATAGCTGAGTAAGATCCACAATATAGTGCATGGTTTGCTTCTCTAACTCAAGATAATCCATCAGCTTCAGAGTTGCCGTGGGTGACTTTTTCTACCATGCTTTGAAGAAGAAACTCTTGTCAAAGAGCTCCCTTTTTACACTTAGAAACTGTTACCATGAATATTATATTCTGCTTAAATTCAATGAAGCAGTTGAAGTTCTGTTACTTTTTTGAAAGAAATCTTTGAAAATTTCTCTGTGCCAAAGGTGAAGGTGATATTTCATGCTATAAATATAATTACATAGATGAGGAAACATTTCCATTATGTAAGCACTAAGAACATTCCAAATGAGTATAGAAAGAAATCCTCCGACTTGTCTGTGCTCTGTGATGCAACCTGTGACATTCAAAGGGGTTTTTTTTTCTTTGCTTTTTCTTTCCTTCTGCCTCATGGAATTGATCAAGTTCAGGTTATTTTTCAAAGCTAAAAATGTATATGGAAAAGCCTTGGGCAAAATGATGAATTGAGTGCTTTTACTCCAAACAGCCTAAGAAATTTAAAAATTCTAGTAAGTCTCAGGTTTCATCTCATGATAACACTCTCCAGAATTGTTGTGTTGTCTTCTGAGGCAAAGCAGAGGGGTTTTATCCCTGTCCTAATGAGAACTGCCTGGCCCTGACTCCCCTCAGTTAAAAGGCTTGCTCCATGTCAAACAATTATGTCAGAAGATTCCTCCTCCTCACATTCCACTTGCCTTCAGTACTTTCTTTTCTCCTGAAAGGGCTCTTTGAGAACTCTGTTTGAAGTTGTGTGTTTTTCAGGGTGAGTTCTCTTGCCTGCTTCTAGGGAGAGGGATTGGGTTCCTTAGAGGCATTCAAAACATCACATGTGAAATTCCTAGAGGTATGCAGCAACCTTCTATCTGTTCCTTGGGTTATAAGATGGTGAAGCACATTTGGGACTGAATAGGTAATGCACTGACTTGCAAATGCCGATTGGAGATAACCAGAGCGGGTGTATCTCTAGCTGTGAGCTGGACAGTGGCTTGCCATTCTTTTATGTGAGTTTTTAAATGAGGGAGAAGCATTAACTATCTGGATTTAACACCTGCTGGCACAACTGGGGTATGTCCAGTACTATTAATGGCTATTTCCTATGCAGTGCAAGTGGGAATTCAGTATTTCTGTCATTTAGGGAAATTCAGTGATACAGGAACAAGATCTCTGGGGAGCAGGGCTTTTATCTGCATCATATGCCTAACAGGAGGAAATGAAATACTCCACACACAGCTTCCCTGGGGTAACAAGGAATTGTAACAGATATTCTTGGTTTTCCTTGCCCTGCTGTTGTTTGTAACTGGGGAATGCAGAAGGGATGAGAGCTTGAATCACTGGTTTCAAGTGCAGCAGACACTTAGCTTGAAACTGGAGAGCTTTCAGCGTTGGGCTGTCCCTTTAGGCTAATGAAAATTACTTGAAGGACTTTAATTCCAAGTCCTGACAGTTTTAGACCATGTTAAGGGCAGTATACTAAGCAGCACTTCAGTCTTATTGGTTGTCATCCTGAGTGTCTCTGAATGGATTTCCCTGAAATAGCTCGAATCCAAGAGTGGTAGCCTCATTGTTATGCAAAAAAAAAAAAGCTTAAAGGTAAGAAGAAAATGTATTTCATTTGCATGCAAAATATATGTACACACAAACATACAGCTCACATTACAGTTTTTCTTTCCTTCATCTTAATTATTGTTTGACTTGTCTATATCTTAAATGTATTTTTTTAAAAAAAACATAAATTCAAAGATGTCAGTTACGTTGAAACAGAAATGGTGGCAAATTCCAGGATAGATTAGGAGATGGTAATTCACTGGTGTCTCTTTGGTAGCTCTTATTGCGAGAGTTTGATATGGTTTAAAAAACCAAAATGACAAAAAAACCCCCATTTTTCTTGTTTACTGCTGCTGACCTTTACTGTATCTCTTCTTTAAGCCTGTTTTCTTTGCCTGCTGTATGATGAGTTCTGATTGAAACATGACAATGCTACTTGTTTAGGTTTCCCATTCTCAGAAAAACTGCCCTGTCCATAAATAAGCAGCTTTCCTGCTAATGCAAAGCCCCTCTCACAGGTGACAGATTGTTAGATTTCTGCTATGTAGAAGATTTTGCCTGTAAAAATTCTCATAAGTCTGTATATAACTGCCTGTTTCTGCAGAACTAGAGCTGATTTTCAGCCTTTCAGCATAATACAAACAACTAAAAAAAGGGATTATAAAAATAGATGAGGAGAAAGTTCCTGTGCTTCTATCAACTTCATGGAATTCAGTCGACTGAGAGATCTGATCCAGAAAAGCAAGGGTCAGTGAAACAAAGCAGTATTCAAAAGGCAGGTCTAGAATTCAAGCCCTGTCTAGGGGTAATAGTATAAGTCAGGGTAAGGACTCTAAAATGGGAAGCTTGTAGGTGAGGTGTAAATATTTTAATTGTGCTTTTGATTCCTTTCAGCCCAGCAGCTTTTGTGTGTGCACGCTCACAAGTTGAAACCCATTTTTGTAGTAAGATCTAAAGTCGGAATTTAAAGATAAATTTTATTAATGTGGTTCCTTTACGTTGATTTAATCCCAAAGAACTAAAGGCAGACTTTGCTCTCAGAGTGTATTATTCTTCAGCGTCAGTAAAACACTTCAGTATTACTACTTCAGTGTTATGGGTTCTGACAAAGAGAACATCTGATGACATAAAAACGCATGGCATCTGCATGCATTTGTCTAAATAAAGTAATCCTCTGTTTCTTGTGTGGAAGAAGTGGCTTTGTGATATGCACACCAAAAAAAACCCACAACTAAATACTGTGCTGTTTTAGCAGTCGTGCTGTTTGTGTGAATAAAAGTATATGTAATACGTACAATTTATAATGGAATCCAACAGGAACAGGTTGTACCATTCTCTCGGTCCGGGGACAAGAGTGTCACGAAATGGCTATCGAGGCCACGTGAAGGCCAGCAGGTACCATCCCCACGGCACGGAGAGGTGTCAGGCTTTCCCTCTGGTGTTGGTGATTTGGTTTGGTTTAATAATTAAGTGGGTGTTTTCTGCTGTTACCTTTCTAACTTATGTGTCCAAATAAAGACAGAGACCGTTTTCTTCAGGCTTAAAGCTTTCCTCTTCTCTGACTTAATCCGTTATCACCGTAAGGGCTCTTCTTCGTTCTGGTCTGCAATCCAAATTCTGAACCATTGGGTCTTTATATCGAGGCTTAAAGATGTTTTGCCAGAGGTAGCTTTTGAACTGCCTGCCACTGTGTAGCAGCGTTGGTGGTTCCCATGTGGACTGCAAAGCTGCTGCTTGTGCTAATAGAGGGCATTCAAGATGTTTTCTTTGCTGGCAGTTCTGTATTGAATTTCTTTTCCCCTCGTCCCCGCAATCGGATATGCCTAAAATCAAAATTGGCTCCAGTTTATTATATATGGTATTACTTGCAAGCTGACAGAGTAATAGAACTGATTATTCTGATTAATTAAAATACAAATTGTGTCTGTAGCTGTGTGGCACCGTAATTGGGAAGGAGATGGCCATTAACTGTGAAACCTTTTTCATGTTCAGAAGTAAGCGTTGTCTCACTGAATGAAACTCATGTTCACATCTGTCAGTGTCCAAAATTGTCTCCATCTCATCGTCCTCAGTCGGTGCCGCAATGAAAAAGTTTGCTAGATTTCCAGTTCACTTTGAACGTTGATGAATGGTAGGATGGGTGGAGCAGCAAATCCCTCCTTACTTCAAAACGAGTTTCAGGCACTGTTCAGTTGCTTGGCTTTTCTACAAAGCTGCTGGGTTCAGCAATTTAGTTATCTGCTCTGATTGCCATTTACTGAAATGATTCCCGTGGCGATTTTTTTTTTCTGATGGAAAATGTTTGGCAAGCCAGTCAGCTTTCTAATTTTAATAAAGCTAAGTTTTCTTTTCGCAGTGCTGTACCTGGCATTTGTTTTGGCCCATTGCTCTTAAATCCTTCATGGGGCAGATGATTAGTAGAGCACCAGATGCATTAAAACACCTTGAAGCTGTGGTTCGGGTTTCTACTTTTTATTACTGCTCCTGCCCACTCTTCTTGCTTTCAGATATTTTAAAGATTGTGCATGTTTGAGCTCTGCTTTGGTTTTGATGTGCTAATGATTCCAGTGTTTCTAACAAAAAAAAACCACTCACTCTTTCTTGCAAGGGCTGAAGGAGAGGTTTTAACACATAAAATAACTGTATGGATGTATTTCAAACTTTTGCTTTTAAAAATTAATTGTTCTTGTATTTCAGTTGTCTTGAATTTTAACTTTTTTTAATTAAAGATTACCTGCTTAGCTAATTAATTTTTCTGATCACTTTTGCTTGTGTGTGTAAATTCCACAACAGCAATTCCTTGTAACAGCCAAAGTCTTTTCCACAATGAAGTTCAATAAATAAAAAGGTGACATGTCTAAATTAAAATACAGATGTTTGCATTAGTTTGTGGTAATGAGTGGAAAACTGCTTGGGGAAAAACAATTTTTTCACACGAATCTTCACATGCTTCTTTCAGCTCCCTAGAATCTGAAGATTTGGCTGTTCATTTGTATCCAGGAGCAGTTACTATTCAGGGTGTTCTCAGGAGGAAGACTTCGTTGAAAGAAGGCAAAAAACCTACAGTAAGATTTTAAATTCTCTTTGTTGACTTGATTTGCTCAGTTAGAAATGAAATAAAATGGACATCGTGCAACTAATTCAAGTGTCTGAGATCTCCTCTGCCTTGTTGATTAAGGTTTGGGGTCACTGCTAGAGTTTTTCTTCTGGTTCCTGAATTTATTCATAATTATTCATAAATATTCAAAATTATTCATAATCTAGGGAGTTGAAGGGAAGTGTGGTGCTATATGAAATTTCTTACGATAACTGGTAACTTTAAAAGAGAGGAGCATGTTTTGTCTTCCTGAACAGTAGGTGTATCCTAGCAATTTATTAGTAAGTAATGACCCTTGATTATGAGTTATGAATCAAAATACATCTTAACAATGGAGGATACCTTATGGTGGTATATAAAATGGAAAGGAAAAGGGACAAATATACTCTTAACTCCATGAAGCGTTCAGTAAAGGTTGCAAAATGTTTAGAGTAGGGTGCATAAAAATTTTCTCAGAGCAGTGAGGAACAGCACATGTTCTTTCTGCTCTCTAGATTTTAAATGCATTCGTAGGCCTGCGTGAATAACTAGAAACAGCAGCTTTGGAAACATGACTGATGGTTTGGCTGAACAGTTAGTTCTGTCATGTTCTTGCAGGATGATGCCTGCTATTTTACAGCTCGATATTATGAAACATTTCACTTCCTCATTGCGTTTTTGTGTGGTTTTCCTCTTCTCTCTAGGTAGCATCTTGGACAAAATACTGGGTAGCACTGTGTGGAACCCAACTCTTTTACTACGCTGCAAAATCGTTGAAGGCTACGGAGAGAAAACATGTATGTAAAAGGAGTCCTATTCCAGTACCATCTGCCAACATTAAAATGTGATTTCCTGATGTAAACACTGAGAGTAGTTCAGGACTTGCACGATTTCTAGTCAGCATTATCCTGTCTTCCAGTCAGTCACCTCACAGGGATGTGCCCTAATGGAAATATCACGCACGTTTGTATGCTGCACCAGGAACATCTGCTTTGCACATGCCAAGGGTCTCTTTGAATTTGTTGATCTATGAGGAAGGGAACCAGGGCGTGGGGTCCCTCTGTTTTTCTGAGGTAGAATTTGTACCTTTCCATAATCTCTGAGTGTTGCAACAGTTTGCTGCTACTCGAACAAGCATTGATGCGGCAAGTCTGAAGTTGCTAGGTATGACATTAAACACGTACTGCTTTCATATGTGTGATAAAATTAGACTACTCTCTTTCTGGTTAATGCTTTCAGTTAACTACAGAACTCTTTGTATGTTAAATAGAGAGCTGGCATATCATATGATGCTGGCTTTCCTTTTATTTGCTGCAACTTTATGTGAAAAAAAGCTAGAAATACTTTGCTTCTATGGAGAAGTACTAGAAGGATTTTTGGTAGATGTCCCAGGGATCTTATGATGTGGGTAGTGTATGATATCACTATTTAATTATATAAAGGGGATTCTGCCACAGATTCTGTTACAAAACTGGATAAAATTTGAGATACTTTTTTTCTGAGTTTGTTCACTATTTGGAATCATTGCTTAGAGTTGCCTTGGCCCGTGTTTCAGTTTAACTTATGACAACTATTGCTGAAAAATACTGGCTTTGAGTAAAGCTTACGTAATTTTACAAACTGAGATGTGCTTCTAGAATTCTTGTAAGGGACCTATCATGTTTCTTTTTGGTAAATATACTGTTTTCTTATCCGAACATTTTTATTTTCAGAGGGTAGAGATTTGAAGCTTAAGATTTCTGAGTAATAGACTCCTGGATATTTGAATTTACTGTATGGAAAATTTATGTGTAAAGTTGTCTTAATGTACACAAAAAAAAAAATTGAATAATTTCCACTTTTATTGAAAATAGTTCATTAGGAAATGGTATTCTGAAACTCAAAGCAGTTTAATAATAGCTAATTACTTGTAGAAATATTTGCATCGTTTCTTTGCCGTCCTTCATCTGCCCCACCCCTGCTGGCTTTGATTGCTTAGGGGAAATTGAAACTGGTTCTACTTAGTTTGCTGCCAGTGAAGACAATACTAGCCCAGAGCAGAGGCCTGTTAGACAAGCATCCTGTCCACTGGAAGTCTTAAAGAAGTGTCTGTGTTTGGGTGCATTTGCCTCCAGTATCAGGGCAAACCTCATGGAAGGAGTCTGTCTCATTAGCAGTACAGGTAGTTGGAAAGAGCAGACTTGTAAACTAGTATGAGCAGCAACACGAAGTATTAAAGCAAAATAAAGAACGGAGAGAGAAGTTGTGCTGGCATTCTGTTGCTAATGGTTAGTTGCTTGTTTTTTCTGGAAACGTTGAGAAGTGGAAAAGAAATCTTTGGTAATGTCGGAGTTTCCTGATGTGCTGCCTTCAGGCTTTATGCCAAAGTTGCATTTTGTTTTCCTCTAAGAATAGAATATGTGTTTATAAGTCCTTCTTGTCGCCTGTCCATCAATGTACTGAATGATGGAAGACTTTACCATACTTGGAGCTATTCAGTCAGAAGCTTTTTTCAGTATTGTGTATAAATAATTTTTAAACCGTCTAAATAACAGGTGGGTTTAGAGAACTTGGAACAATTGCATAGCTGGTAATTTTACTGGTTGGATATTAAATATATTTTTATGTGGTCCATTTGCTTATATGGTTCTTTCAGAATAACAGTTTTAATCCTTTAAATCATCTTACCCTTCCTTTAGGAAAAGTCAGCAAAGTAAAAACGTAACAAATGCAAACATTCAACTCTCTGATCCTCTTGAGTCTGTTACTGCAAAAGCCTTCACTTAGGTCTTGCAATGCAGTCATAGCCATTTAGAATGCTCTTCCAAAAATTATTTGCTGAACCTATTGAACTGACTTTTAATATTCCCCCAAATGACTGCTGTGTTGTGATACCTGCAACAACTAAACTACTAGTGAACAGAGATGATTGCCTAAGAAGCTGAAACGTCTGCCTCGCATCCTTATGTTCTGGTGCGTGTTTGCCCGAGGGTGTGCCAGCAGAGCAATAACAGAGCCTGCAGATAGAGCCTAGGAGACATTAGAGTCCGTGCTGCTGGCAGGATTACCCCTCAGAAGCCTGCCAGCATGATGGCTTTGCAAATACTGAGTGGAGTTCGAGCAGTGCCGTTCCCGGGGACGGGAGATGGAGGAGGAGCTGTAGTAAACAGCAGTGACTGCTAGAGCAGATTTATTTCAACCGTCGGCTCTGTGAAATAGGCCTGAACTATCCAGCACAACCTTGCCTTTGTCTGCACCCAGCTGATGGCTTGCTTTTAACTTTGTAGGGCTGCAAAAATATTCTGTTCTGTTTGTGGATGCAGAGCATGTTATGAAGCTCGGGTCTGTGATTTAGTTGCCCAGGTGTGGTCATGGTTAAAATAATGTAATACCTATTAGCTGTGGTTTGGATTGTCTTTTAGTTAAACAAATAGTTCACAGTGACTGCACTCATACTTCTGCTCCAAAGGTTATTAGAACACAGAGTATAATCTTTATGCTGAAATTCAAGTGGAAAATAACCTGGTAACTGCTGTGGGAGACTCAGGTTCCAGTTTATTTAAACAGCTTAATAATACGTGGTCAGTAACTTTCTTGAGCTAGTCTACCTGTGTGGTGCTTTTAGCCCAGCTATTCGCAGCTGAGATTTCCATCCTTTCACTACAGGGCTATCATGCAAAGCCTCTGGAGTTTCTGAAGATGAATTGTCAAGTGTTGTGCTTTGAATCACGTTGGGTTGCATCTTCAGAAAGACAGTCAGTCGAGACAGAATAATGGGTAGATGGCCAAGCATCTGCAGATAGCTGGTGCACGAGTACAGATAGTCATGTACAAATACTGCCCAGCGTCCACGCTGCAAAAGAAAGAGATTTGAGGCTAGGTCGAGGTTTGGGTTTGTTACTGTCCAGATTCAGTGCATAAAAAGGACAAGGCTGTCTGCTTTGAAGCAGGTTTCTTTGTCCAAGGTTGATCCATTTGAGATTTCCCTAGGTAGAATGCTCCAAGCATCTTCTGGAGCCGTGCAAACATCTGTCTTTTCAGCTTCCTTTCTCAAGGCCTCTGTGACATGCAAAGGAATGCTGGCAACAAAAAAAAAAAGTCAGTCTGCTATATAAAGTTTCCTGGCTAGAGCTCTCATGGTAAAGGAGTCTTGATTACAGGCATGTTTTTTGACCGTTCTGCTGTTGCTTCAGGCAGCTGAGGCTGAGGACTTGAAATATGTCAACACTCCAAGCTCTTATGGGCTTACAATAGCCAACCTCTTTGGAAAATTACCTCATAAAAATCCCAATGTAAGGGCAAGAAATCCCTGCCCTTTTAGACATGGACAAGCCAGCTCTTCTCATGCTTGAGGTGAAAGACAAAGGAATGCATGCACTATGGTGTGTATTCTCCTCCAAAGGAAGAGGATGTTACAGCTGGATGTGACAAACTTGCTTGTGCTGCATCTGTTAAGAAAGGCTACTAAATATAAGGTTTGTATTATTGTCAGTAGTGAGCAGGTTCAGTTATTCCTACAGTAATGGAAAGCTGTTCATAATGAGCATGTGGACTTGAGAGTCCAGAGATGCAGTGCAGGAGAATCTGAGAGGAATTAGTGTAGAATGCTTAAGGGTTTATCTCGTGCTGAAATGGTACCCACAAACGAGCTTCTGTGGTAAAACTATAGCACTTGTGCAACTTCAGGAAAGGACAATAGTAAAAATAGCCAACTTAAAATTAGTCTGAAAGAAAGCATTCACCCTGAAAAATGTGAATACACCCAGAAAAGTTCATAGTGAGGGGGCTGGAAGAACCTTGCTGATTTCTTTGGTAACATGCATGAGAGATTTGTGGGTACTTGGAAAAGCCTTTTTTCTCTCTTTGAGGCTTTGTGCTAGAGCATGAACCCTTGTTCATTCCAAACCTTCCGTTGCATGTTATCTTGAGAATTAGACCATTTACTGGCACTCTAGAAAACTTGGTAGTTGTTGCTGAGGTACTTCAACTGGAATGTCCTGATAAAGAATGCTGTCATTCTGGGAAGTGTGTTCAGCCACTGAGAAAATGATTTGAATATTAGAAAGCTGTAAAATCTTACCGGGAGATAACGATGATGAGATTTCTGCATGCCAAAAGGTTGGAGTGAAAATCTGTTCACAGATCAATTCAGAGTTTTTGATTTACAGATCTATGTATAAATGCCTTAGAGCTCAGCACACCACCAAGAAAAAATTAGCTAAGCGAAGCCTAGTGCCAGAGCTGTGTAGTTCTGTGTGTAATAAGAGGGCCAATCCAGTGGCCTGTATTTAAAAAGAAAAAAAAAAGGAACGAGGAACATTAAATTACAATAATTACAATGAAGCTTTCATTCCCTTCACGTTAACAAAGCAGACTTGCTGTTAGCAAGGCTCTCTGCATCAGCCCAGAGTGAACTGCCCTGGGGGACTGTGTAAACATGGAACACAAATCCAGCTATGCACAGGGATGGAAAACTGACATGTGTTTCCAGTGATGATGGATTGGTGCTGGCAGGAGCACTTCCCTTGCGTGGAGCTTTTTAATTTTTGAAGAAGTCCCGTGATTAACTTAATTGGTTTGGAAGAAATGCAAACAGAGCAAGCTCTAGCAGTTACAATTGCATGGTAATTTCGTGTGTTCTACAGCTAGGAGAAGAAAGTGCAAATGTGTTATTTCATGCAACTCTAGCAGTGAGTGCAGCTGAAGGAGTACCTTGTTGATCTGTAACATATTAAAACCACTTTGTGACTCAAATTTCTGCTTCTGAAAATGACCCAGTAGTGCTTTGTAGGACTACGTGGAAGGTTGCATTGTGCAGGTCCTTCTAAGTGTAAGCTGAGTCACCTTATTTTCTGAGACGATGCTCCCTAGTGAGTCCTGAATACATACTTTTTTTTTCTGAAGGACTTATGAGCTATATCGTTATTTTATTCCCTTTCCCTGTCTTTATTCCTTTTTTCAGACAAAATTCTTAAGCATTTTTTCACTACTGACTGGAATCTTCGAAGAAATTTTAGTTTCTGTTTGGAAAGAATTTGTGTTACAGCACTCACTGTAATGAAAAGCTTTATAATTTACTTCCCCTTCTGATGAGGTGTTACCAAATCTGTCCACCTCCCAAAGATGGTAGAGTTTTAGAAAATGTGGTTCTACAAGTTATTTGGGGAGTGGTGTTTTCCCACAGTTTTAGCCATGGTAATATCCCAAAAAAAGGACATCCATTTTGAAGTTTGGCAGGCAGGTCTTTCCTAGGAGCAGTCCTCATCACTTCTATACTTAAGCTATCTGCACTAGCATCCCTTCAAAGTTTCCAAGGTTTTTTATTTCCACTGACTTTACACAAATGTCAGCTGAACATGACTGGTAGGAACTTGTGATGGAATGGTTCCTGTAACTACAGCGACATACAGACAGCGGTACACAGATGATGCCTTCAGAAGTTCAGAAGATAACAGACAGACTGAACTCTTAAATTATTTGGAACCTTTTTTGTTTCAAATATTGGTCTAATTGAAAGTTCTCATCTATTTTCAACTGAGGTTTAAAATGTAGCCTATGTCACAAGTCCCAGACAGATAAACTCAGCTAGCCAAACAAGGTCCTGTGCAGTGCAGTCGGTCTGGCTGAAGCTTTTTGTTTTACTTCAGTTTACAGCTCTGCTTGTTTTTTCAGTTCAAATCCACGCCGAGTAAGAATGTGTCAGTGGTGGGCTGGATGGTGATGATGGCAGATGACCCTGAGCATCCAGATCTCTTCTTATTGACCGATTCTGAGAAGGGTAAGCATTGCTAGCACCAAGAGTGTAGGATTCCCTTAACAAATATTTACTTCGAGGTGTTCATTAGCAACTAAATTAAAGTTGCTCTGTGAAGAAATTGTTCCTTTTCCATAGCACTTCAAACTGTGGGGGAAGAGCATCGTTAGAGGTTCTGATAAAGGAGCTTAACATCCATTATCACTTCGTCTACTTTAAGTACATTTTATTTCCAAGCATCTGTTCTAGCTCTACTGGTATGTGTGGTGTAAATTATGAATGCTTAACTCAGCAATAGCAACCTGAAGTGGTTTTTGTAATACTTGGCCTTGCTGAACCCAAGCAAGCTCTGTATAACATCAGATGCTGAAAATACTAGTCTGAAATGTATCAGTATGTTTAGGAAAAAAATTCAAATAATTTAAAATGCAGCTTTCTGGAGTGCATTTCAGTGCTGCCTTGCACTTTATTAAAAAATTCTGAAGTGATACTATAAACAAATCACATGTATGGTTCTGAGAAATGTTTTGTTCTTTCCTAGTTGACACTGGTGTTAGTTGAAATCTAGAATGCTGGAAGGGAAGTCAGGCAAGCTGAAACTTCTCTCTCACTATATCAAACAAGTTGCACCTATGCCAGACAAAGTGTAAAGTTATATAAGCCTTCTGCTATTAAATGTTTTCATAATGGCTTGATTTAGAGTTATTTGAATATGGGTAGGGTTTAAGTATATAGTATTGTTTGTGTTTCTTTTATCATTCTTTTTTCCTCTGCGTTTCTCCCGTAGGAAATTCATATAAATTTCAAGCTGGACACAGAATGAATGCAATGCTCTGGTTTAAACACCTGAGTGCTGCCTGCCAAAGCAACAGACAACAGGTAAGAGCAAGGTGTTGAAAAGGACTCTTAAGAGGTGTTAAGAGCTCAGAACTGATCCATCTTCAGATGACTGAGCTGTAACTGATCGCGTTCCGTGAAGAGGGATCCACTCTAAGCAGCCTGTACGTGGATTTCACACACTTACTGAGTTGCCTCAGCTTTCCCGTTTGTCCCTTTGCAAACAAGCCCTCAGAGCTTCTGTGGTAATGAAGAAAGATTTGGGGCTATCTTGAGGCTAATTTGAAGCAGTTGGGGAAACTGAAATGTCTGAGTGGCTGTGTTTTTGTCACTGCCCATTTTAAAAAGGCTGTTGTACAGTTACATGAAAAGATATAAACTATAGCATATATATGCCTATACGTATATATATATACACCAATTGCAGATAAGTCTACCATAGTGCTATATTGTGAGCTCTTGGGCATGCATGTTTTCTGTTGGTTTTATGTATTTTTAAAATGTATTAAAAAAATAATTTAGTCCTGGGTACATTTGGCGAAAGTAGAATTTTCCATGAAGCAAAAAGGAAGGTAAGAGAATTCCAACCTTTACTAAATTCTGATCATGTGTAAATTCCTACTGACCTTTTTCATCAGCAAAATCCTTTTTAAGTTACCACTTTGTCTTCCTGAAATCTTCCTTTTCCTTTCCTCATTTGTTTATGGTGTTCCCAGACCTAAAGTACACTGAATTTAAAGGGGAAACAAAAGGACCTTTCAAGATCTTCCTGCACTTTCTTGTTCAGCTCTACTTCTGAGAGGAGTCTAAGGAGTAAGGAGGGACTGCAGAAGCTCCCTTGAAAGTATTTCTGATGGTGCAAGTGAGAGGAAGTTGTTTTCCTGGCTGGAGAATGTGGGAATAGCAGCAAATAGTGGCAAAGAGTTTGCAAGAAAGTGGTGATTTCCATGCAAGCCTGAAAACTGCCCTTTGAGGACAGCTTTTATTCAACAAGACTTAACAATACTCTTTCATACAGACTTGTTTAAAGCATTCAGCCCCTAGCTTGTCCAAAAGCAGCAGGCTTAAGGATCTTGGTGAGGCTTCCTGTGGAAAACATGACAGCAAAATGAAGATAAGTGTAGGAGATTTTAAAAGAAGAAAAGGAGGGGAGGATTAATGGAAAAAAAAACCCTAGCACTAAAAGGCTAAAACCCCTGCTACCATAATTTGTTGTGTATTTTCTGTCTTCTGGCACGTTAGGCAGTTGTACTGTATGGGTTCTTCAGCATAGTTGCTCCCACAGAAGCAGCAGTGCTTCACACACACATTAGGTTACAAAGGTTTGTTTACCAAATGAGTTTAAAAAACCCAACCCAAAACAGAACAGGATCCTGTAAATTTTTTTCTCTTGATGGTGATTTGACTTGTGAGCAGTGCTTTCCCTAAAGAGATACCCTATGGTACTGTTTAAAATGGAAGCTCTTTCTTTATTGAGAGTATATGTGCCTAAGAAAGACCAAATGTTTGAATGTGCTTTTGATAGGTACCTAGCCAGCTGAATAATATTGGGAACTATTTGAATAGATGTTAATTGTAATGTTGGATCTTCAGCCCAGCTGACCATTCTTGCTTCTACAGGTAAATGCAAAGCAAGAAACGCTTGCTTCAAATCAGACCAAACTGGGTGTTTATTGACAGTCACCAGGAACGTGGTGGCTCTTTAATAACCTGAGTAAACAAGAGATGTTGCTGTCAGGAAAATTCCTGGTGGAGAGAAAATGGGGGTATGAACTAATGTAATGCAAACTAGCTTTAATCTTCGTGCAAAGGAGTGACCTCTGCAGGAGGCATTCAGGCTTCCTATGGGAAAAGCCCGGGCAAGTGTTTATGCCACGTTGTTTTAAATTAGTCTTAAAACTACTAGAGGGCCTACATCAATCACTGACCCTGTGTGCCAAGAATTCTCTAGCTGGGATTCAAGCGAGAAGGTTCTGCTTGTGTAGTTTGATGCTGAGATTTATCACGTTAACGTTGTTTTGCTGACAACTTAAATCATAAATGTCATCAAAATTAATAAGATCTACAGCCATATAATAAAATTATAAACCATGCAGCAGTGTAAGGTTTTGGTTATAGTTGGGTTTTCTGCAGTGCTAAGCATATTTGTACTACTGAATGATAGTTGCATTCCTCCTCCCCTTTTTTTGAGTCAGAACAACTGTTAATGATGTGCATTTAAACAGCTCACTAGTCTGTGAAACAGTGGAATGTAAGGAGCTACTACCCAAAGTAAAATTTACTATCATTTATATTTTTGTTTCCAGGTTCCTGCCAACTTGATGACGTTTGAATAACAGGCTGATTCAGAACAAACAACAACAAAAAAAAGAACAATCCGAACCATCTCATAATTGAGAACGAGGTCCTGATGAAAAAATGTGCCAGCTGTATTCTGTGCCAGAACAGAGCCCGTCAACTCGATCTCTGAACTCTGGAGCCCTGAACAAAACCACTAATTGCTGGGGAGCAGAGTCCCCCGAATTAAAAATGGAGTTGCAACATGAATTGCCATGGACCATGTTTCGTTACGTTTTCTGAACTGACCTGTGGAAACCACTGCCTTAAAGAGTGAAAGGAAAACCAACATGAAACACCAAATAGTGTGTGTGAAACTTCTGGCGGTGCTGTGCTTGAGTTCAATAGATTGTAGCTAGTTTGAGTTTCTTTTAACTTTATACTAATTTTGAAAATAACTCACCTTTTTAGGTATTCTTAAGAAAACAAACTGGTATTTAAGAGTTGCATCAAAAGCTATGGATGAACTGGGTAAAAGAGGTACTACACGTTCTAGAGATGTTGTTTAGACTAGACCAGGAGTTCTCGATGGGAGCTTGTCCCAGGCAGGCTTAGCCTGGAGCAATGTGTTTTTTCTCTCAGAACTAAGAGTATACCAAGTGTCACAACTGCAAGTTTAAATTAGCAGTGAGCTTGCAAACCTTCGTACTGTACAGGAACCCCGTTCCCTACGCGTGGCACAGAGGCTGAGCACTTACACACCAAAAATTGGTTTGGTACGTTGTTCCCTAATTCCTGTTGATAATGTAGTTGATGTGGTTTGGGTGGCCGGGGTGGGGCGGTGTGTGGAAGAGACAAAACTGAAAGCACTGTTGGGTCAGAACTGTTTTCTTCCTGCTTGTTTCTACACCTCGCAGTCTCCAACATTCAAAGGTTGAATGACAAAAAAGAAACCCCAACCAGCACCTGGGAATAGATGACCGAGACATTTTACTTCTCTGGGTAGCTGTTAATTAGCAGTTAGGGTCCACTGTTCGTCTACGGTGTTTCATGCTATCACTTCAGAGCTGTGTTTTAAAAAGATAGAGGCACAATTTCAAGCTTCCATGCTCTTATTTGGCAATAACTGATTTTACTCTGTCTTGGTCAAAATAGTTGACGTTGTGTGGTAGTGATAACATGGCCTAGAGCAGACCTGACATACAAAGCTCTTTTGATCTTCAGGCAAATAATTAATTTATTAGAAGGTAGGATAGCTTAAGGAGAGAAAAACTGTGGGACTACCAAAATTCCATCCTTGACAGGAATAATTCTTGGTCACTGAAATTACTTGCAGCGAAAAACATTATGGTTGTAAAAAGGGAGCCGTGCTTTATATGTGTGTTTTATGCTTGAGACTTTGATTCTTGCTTTATTTGGGTTTCCTTGACGTCACCTAGATATAGTTTCCTGGATGATTAATCTTCAGAAATCTGATCTCTGTAAAGCAAGGAAACGTCGTCCAAAATACGACCGATACCAGAACTTTGAAGTCTGTGAAAAAGTAGTAACTGTTCCATTGACATTGTGGTTTAGTGGCCGTAAAGACTCTTGCAGATTCCACCATGAATACTCCTTTTTGAAAAGAAACAAGCTACCTACCAGTCTGTGGCAGAGTTCTCTGACTATCTAATAAAGGTTTCTACTAGTAGTTATTATTTTGGAAATGTATAGTTTGTTTATTGCATCTGAGTAGAAGCCTGTAAATTCACTGCTTTGGGGGATGTTTCCCCAAGTCAAATTAATTTCTGGCTGGAAATGATTAATTTCTGATTTCTAGGGGGGGAAAGGGTGGAGGAGGCAAAAAAAAAAAAGGATAATCTAATCTCATAGTAAAAAAAAAAACCAAAACAAAACACGAAACCCCCAATTACTTGGTGATGTAAAGGGTAATAGGCTGGTTTATGTTTCCAAGAATTGTTCTTGTGAATGAGCTCTCAGCAGAAAGAAAACTTTAGAAGGCTGCTTCTGTCAGACTTGCACCCCAAGCACAGTGGGAATTGCTGTCCCTTTGCAATGTTGGTGTTGTTTTAGCGGGGAAGGAGTAGTCTGGCCCGATCCTCAAGTCATGTATTTTGGGAAGGGTTCACTTGTGCTGAATCCTGCTGCAATTTACCCATCTCTCAAGTTTGCCCATGTTGGGTGTGTAGTTACAGACAACATCTTCACAGCCAGCAGTGTTACTGTATTAGACTTTGCACAACTTCAGTTTGTTTGGGGTTTTTTTTCCTTTAAAAATTACTTGATGTGTGTTTCTTTTCAACTGCTAAGTGTTTTTTTTAACAATGCTTGTACTGTTTTTTTAAACCTTGTGGATAATAACCTGTGGATTTTGACTTTTTGAATAAGCTATTATAGGTTCACTGCAGCATAACTGTATCTGTTCTTCTGTTAGTGAAAGGAAACATGCAACTGGGAGCCACAGCCTGATATCACACAGCTTTGCTAAAGACAGAGCCAGGTCAGAAGGTGTCATTTATTGCTTTTTGGTGGGTTTTATTTTTATTTTTCCAGCTGCTTTGAGTTAGATTTTTATGGTAGGAAGATGGAGGAGAAAACAGTTCACAAATCATCATTTAGTGAATTGTTGCTGTTACCAACATTCGTTGTTCTTAGACCTCCTACTCTGCCTTGTTTTTCTGCCCTCAGATACGCTGCTTTTCGCGGGAGAGATGGAATATTGTGGGAGAAGTTTCTTAAAATGTGTAGCCAGAATAGCTGGAGTGTTCAATGACAACACGGAAAACATTATTGGCACTCATTGCAATGAGTAGTTCAGTACTTTCCTGTTGTTTATCTCCTGTTTAGCCTCGTAGTCCTACAGGGCAACACAGAAAAACTGAAATGTTGCGTATTTTGACATAACCGGTGCTGAGAAGGAGGTGGTGGTTTTGTTCCCTGAGGGAAAGCAGCCTCAGCTGAGCTTTAGAAAGACTCAGAAGTCAAATACACTGTAAAAATGTAGTAATGTTCTATTTTAAACAAGAGGCTGAAAAAAATAAAGTAATGAAAACCAGTGCTGAGAGGAAAAAAAGGACAGAAACAAGCTCATGGTATTCAGGTAAGACTGTCATCCACGCTACTTCAGATAGTTGGCAGTTTCTCTTTGATTTTTATTTTTAATGTGTTGCTTTAATTGTTTATCCCGTTAACAACTGCTGAAATACTTCAGCTAACAGCTGTCACTTTATTTCTGAAGGTTTTGTTTTGGAAGCTAAAGATGCCCCTTACAGTGCCCTGGTTTAGAGGCATATGAGCAAGATGTACTCAGACTAGATCTTCATAGGAGGATTTCACATGGAAGTGTTTATCACCTGTTGACTGCTAACCACTTTGTTAGCTAAATCATCAGTCTTGAGAGGGACTGAACGACAGAGAAAGACTGGTTTGTGAAACTGGTGCAGAGCATTCGAAATACGTCACGTGGCCACTGGTTGTTGAATATTTACTGCTAACATTGATCTTTTTCTAACTTAATCTCTGCTACTTTTGGCTAGGTTTTTCAATCCTGACTTCTATTCCAGTATTCTTAGAAAGCAAAGAAGATTTATTTTTGAAAAACTCTGATAATTTGAGTAAACATAAGTCATCTCAGACATCCCTTTCATTTTGCAGACATTTCATGCCAGAGGAATATTACTTAGGCTGTAACGATTCATTAAGTGCTTAGGTGTGAGTTATAGGCATTGAAACTACAAATGCTAAACGAATGCACATAAATACTTAATGAAGGAGCTTTAGCACCAAGCTTTAAAACCCTGTTACTGTTAGCTCTTTTAAATTACTGTGAAAATCATACCCTACTGAAGAAGGATCATATCCTACATAAGAAAGGGAAAACACAGTAGTGGCAGACATTATTTGTCAACTTTGCAGCTGGCCTATGAAGCAGCTCCCCAGTTACGCAGATGGTTTAGCCTCCTGCTCGAGGAGTCAGTGTCTCTCCTGGGGAATCAGCTGATTAACTTTCTTCCTCCAAATGCAACTTGAACTTCTACCAAGAAAAGCGTTTGTCGAAGTGTGCGTATTTGAAAACATCCTGGGAGCTAAAAACACTGCAGGATTGCATTAGTTATCTTTTTCTCACCAGAAGTAAATACATCTACTCTTAGGATTTTTGCAACATCAACCTCCGCTGTTTGCATTTACACATTTTCAACAATAGTCCTCCTCCATTAGTATCAGACATAAAAAAATGTTGAAAGGAAATGCTTTTTCCTTTTCCAGCGAGAGTAATTGCAGGTTTTTGTGCTGCTGAGGCACTCGAGGAGGTGGGGGGACCTTTTGATAAAAAGCAAATTGACCTTGTGCTTTGGGTAACTGTAGCAAATCTTGTCCAAATCAAGATAAGACAAATCATGACATGTTGTTTCTTCTGGCTCTGTCAGTGGCATTTTTCTTCATTCTTTATCCCTTTTTTTTTTCTTTTGGTATGCTAACTCGACAGCATTAGTAGTTCCAATCTTTTCCACAGCCTGTAGTTTGCTGCCTGTTGCAAGCATCAAGACACCAGGACTGGTACTAAATCACATCAGTTAATTCCTCACTCTCCCTACAAGGACAAGTTCTGAAACTTTTGTTGTTATTTAAATATTTCATCTCTCTAAACGTGGCTTGTGCATAAGGTGATTTGGCTTGGGAAAGTTGCTGTGAAAAGAATCTGTGTAAGTGGGCACTGAATTTGTCTGGAAGGGGTTATCCTTTTTTTAAAGGCATCTTTCTCATTTGTAACGCATCCAGAGGGTGAGTGCTTGGATTTAAGGGGGACTTTTGTCAGTGCCTTATTATTAACTTGAAGACCAATTCCTTTATTTCAGTGCTAAAAGTACCACAAAGGCAGACTTGAATGCTTTGTCCTTGACATACCAAGGGGTAACATTCCTTAAAGTCATTGCATTTCTGCAAAAGTTAGTTGTTTTGGTCAGTGTAAAATAGTTGTGGCTTGAGTTGCTTTAGTGTTGGGGGGGGGGGGTTGTGTTTGGTTTTTTTTTTTCTGTATTTGAATAACCTCTTTTTAGGAAAAAGGTATTTGGTAGCTTGGGCTTGTTGTGCTTTTACCAGAAGTAACTGAGACTTCTTCAAAATTAATTTATTTTTATTCTGGTATGTGTCTAAATAGATTTAGTTGGGGGGAGAATGGAAAAGGACAGTCTAAGTCATGGTCTAGACCACATGAACTTCAGAGCTCATATTTTTTGAAAGGAGCTTGCTTTTCTTTCTCCTGTTTTGATTTAAACATTGAAGAGCATTCTTACAAGAAGATCTATTTCTTATAAGCTTTTTCTTAATGTAAAATAAACACTACAGGAAAAAACTGTTCGGGGAAAGAGAAAGCTTGGATAAATCTTGGTTTTTCTTTCTGTTCCATAAGCTTAGTTTTGTGTATTGTATTTCTAGTGCCAACACTATGTAGAGAGTACTGCCCTTCACTGAAACAACTGTTAGAGATTGTTTTAGTAGCAAGACTTTAAGTTTGGAAGGGGAAATGAAAGAAAGAATGAGTTGTTCTTAAGCAATTAAATATTTGTTTTCCTGGAACACATCCTTATAAAAACATAGCAGTTTTACTATAGTGTTTATAAATTCAGATGTTGGAAAGGGAAGGATAATTTGAAAATGAATCTCATGCTTTTGAAGAATCCTCCAAGACAATAGGAGGGTGAGGTCAAGGGAGAAAAGAGAAGTGACTTGGTTTAGCCATGCCTGTTGCAGAAAAGAGAGCTGACAAGTTTTCTTCAAGTTCCACTGCTAAGAAAATAGGTGTGTGAAATGTAATGTAATGCAAGTTCCTGCAGAGCATAAGGTGGTTGTGGCTCTTAGCCTGATCTTGCTCTTGAATGACTAAAAGCTTCGTAAATATGCTGTTTCCTTTGTGAGTTGGGTTAGCATATTGTTTCTCTTCATTAGGTTCTGGCTTTCACGTGTGTTTCCTGAAGGTGTTTCTTACCATTCCAAAGCTGTTCACAGATGAAACTGAGAAGTGGTATAAATCGATTCAATGTTGAAATAAAGGGTTCTAAGGTGCCTTTGTTTCCAGGCACTTCTAGCTCCTCGTGTCCAGGAGCAAATCCATTCAAATACTACTGTACTTAAGCCTCAAAAGCACCAGGAAATCATAACTCTGTTTTATAATAACCCTGTGAGGACCAACCATCACTGAAAAGGGGGATCCAGGTTGTCGTGCAGTAAATACAAGCCATTTTTAATATTCCCTGCTGGTGTGAGGCGTTACGGGGACAGAGGGATTGCACTATGATCTCCCCGAGTGATGTGCAGTTTGCCTGTCCTCGAGCCTTTTCCTTCACCTTTTTTAATCCTTTATTCTGTGCGTGCGTGTGAAAATCGTGTGTTTGCATAAGCTAGTTGAAATGAATTGAAGTACAGGTTTCAAAAATCTTTCCTACTGAAATAAATGATTTAAAAGATGGCCTGTGTCTGAAGTTTTAATTTCTCTTTAAAAAAAAAAACGGCATTGATACTGCAACCAGGTTTGGCAACGTGGGATTTAACTTTGTGTTTCAAAATTACGCTGAAATCGGCTGGAATTTTAGGAGCTTTTTTTCCAGTGAACCTCTGAAATTTAGCTTGTAAATATACCATGGTTGGTACAACAGAAATCCAAACACTAGCATGAAAATGCAGTTCATTGAAACGATTTATGTTTGGTTTCAGAGATCGTTCTGTTAAGTGATGTGGTTTTTCTCTCCATGGTAGTTTATCAGACTTTTTTTTTCCTGTTGTCTCTATACTTACAGACATGATAAATTTAAACTCACTGAAAGCAGTCATCAGGCAGATTTGTTCTTTACTTAAGGAGCAGCTACATAGAAGATAAACTAAAACCAAAGAACAAATGAATAGCATGCAAAGCCTTGTACTGCATTAGCTTTCCGTTTGGTATTGCTTCTCTGCTTTCCATGCCTTTTTCATTCTGTTAAGCCTTAATGAACAGGATCATGCAGCCCTCAGTGGGAAATGCTGGGGGGTCAGGTTGGGAAATGCTTGTCAGATTGTGAGCCTTGGGCTCCTCATTTATTTTTTTTTTATTTTACTTTTTTTTTTGCTCCTTAATGGAACAATTCATTTCAAATGTATTTACAAAGTGAGAAGCAATAAAGCAGATTCTTGTACCACCCCCACTTATTTCCAGATTGTTGTGTTGGAGGAAATGCTTTGTGCTCAATAGTGTGAAAAGAAACACAGGATGAATTAGCTGGTGATTTCTGGTGGGGTTTTTGGTGGTTTTTTTGTTAGGTTTGGTTCTTGTGGGTTTTTTGGGTTTGTTTTTTTCGTGGTGGTGGGATTTTTGTTGTTGTTCCTTTTCAAAGGTCTTTTTGCTACTCATCAGTTTCTGGCAAACAGATTTTCTGATGAGCTGTTTTATTAACTCAAAAATAGGCAGAGAGCCTGAGACTGCAAGTTGAGAGGCACAGAGTGAAGTGCCTCGTGGTTCAGAGGCTTCTTCTCAGAAAAGACTCTTTCCCCTCTTTCAGCTGCATTCCTGTCTGCAACAATGGTAGTGATTCCAAGTCTGGTGTTCTCTGTTAGCTCCATCATTGATCTGTGACTTCTGGCCTTTTTATTCTTTCTTGACTTCAGGTATTTCAGGGCTTATAGCATCTTTATGCAGTGTCTGTTGGAAATGGCTGGAGTGAGAGTTCTTCAAAGCAATTGGATTATTTTTCAAATCAAGGAACATGTCAAGGACTCCTTAGGCATCTTTCCTTGTGTTCTTCTCAGACTGCTGCTTACAGGAGAGGGTCTCCAACCCACACCATGAGAAGACAGGTGGGGCACAGCCAGGTAGTCTCTTCCTTGCTTCCCAACTGGAATGATTTTTCCTGTGGGTGCACTTGCTGCTGTCTGCCACCACGTGCACTGGAGAATCCCATCACCTGAATGTTCCTTTTGAGATTGTAAGAAGTATGAACTACTGCCTTGGTTTTGTAACTTCCATCTTTGGTTTGAATTTGCTTCTTTTAGTATGGAAAGGAACCACAGTGGGAGGAGAGGGGAGCTTCACATCTCTGGGAGAAACAGAGAAACCAAACCACACACGCACGGAATAAACTGAAAAGAGATGATCTTTCCCCTTTTTTGTATTAAGCTTGGTTTTTGCAAGTGAGAGTGTTAGGTAACAAAAATGTAAGCAGATGACATCCAGATGTAAGCAGATGATATTGATTTGGCGTGAACTGTGTGCCTGGACTGAACAGTGGAGAGAGATGGGTTTTATACCAGCAGATAAATTGAATACAGACGACTGGATCCAAGCTTCTAACTTGTAAGTAGTTTGGGGGTTTTTTTTATTAGTTTTTACTTCAGTTGAGCATTATTACTGAAATACACATCCTTACTAGGTAATATTTATCATTGCACTGGTATGCACCTCTTTCAGATCCCCATTTTTAGTTCAGCTTGGTACTTGAGGACAAAATGCAGATCCAAAGTCAACCCTTCTGCTTCTCTGTCTAAACAAGAGACTCAGTGGCTGCTGTGTGAAACCAGCAAGATAAATGTCTTTATCTGGCCCTTTAAAAGAAGGGGTTTGTATGGAATGTGCATAACATGACAGAACATGGCCTTTAAAGGTCCCTCCCAACCCAATCTATTCAGTGGTTCTATGTTGCACTTTTTATTCTGAAACATTCAAAAGAGCCTACTTAAAGGAGATCTGCAAAGGGGAAAATGAAAGTGGGTTAGTTTGAGCTTTTTTTAGATTAAAAAAGGTGCAGGTTTTTTTATGTGTAGCAAAACACATAATGAGTCCAAGCCATTTTCTAAATGAAAGAAAGACCTTGTACAAGAACACAGTCAGCAGCCAAGTGCTACTTATAGCTTTCATTTTCAGGTAGGAAAATCTTTTATTATGGAAAATGAATGGGGAACCAAACTGGTTTAAGGTCAAATAATATAGCTAAACATTTAAATAACTGATTGCTTGTTGAAGATGCATGTTACAGCCAAGGGTAAACTGTGGTTTGTGTTGCTCACTACCTGACTCTGCAGAATTTCTTTGATGCTCTAGAAAGACCAGCTGGAATATAGAAAGCAGCTCATTCTGTAAGCAACAACGTATGGAAATACAGAGAGGGAGCCATTGCCTCATGCAGGAGCAATCCCAAAGCAGTGGCTTGGAATAAAATTTATGGTATTGTGAATAGCTCAGTAGTGTTATATGGTAGAACTGGGAAAAGCATATGCAAATTCTGAGTAACCGATGCTGAAACAGCAGTGTGCTCTTTAATGAGTATAAAGATGTGTCTGAGATTTATTCACGACGGTCTAAATGGAATAATTGTGATCTATTATTTCTTGATTTGGGGATATTTGGTATTAGCAAGTGTTTTATGAACTTTTGCCTTGCACTCCATGTCCAAAATACTGTGTATAGGCAGGTACCAAACCGGAGTGGCTCTCACCTCAGTAATCAGTTCCCCATCAATATGAAGTCTGTCATGTCACATCAGTGCTGCTTTGGTTCTAATACCCTCTCTCTGATACCTGCCTCTGAAGCCTCTGATACAAGACTAAACCTCCACCAGCGTGGAGATGAGGAGAACTTTCAGTGAGGTAAGTAACTTTTGGCACTTAATGACCAGGTCCTGTATTGAAAGCTTTATGGTTTAATATTCTTAATTTCATCCAATATGATGATGGCTGTAATAAGGAAAATGTTTCTGCTAAACTCATTTCCTTGATGTAATGCATCAAAATGTACGTTAATGAAAATTGAAACACTTCTGATAATACAAATGCTTGAGATCTATGTTGAAGAGTATGTTTAATCCTTCTCCAGAAGCTTAATGTTGACTATTCCAGCAATTTGCATTACCAATCAGGCCCAGTATAAGCACAGTTGAGAGCTGTAGGAACTTCTCAGGTAAGATTAAATAATAATTTAAAAAGAATACATACCAACACCATTTCTAATCTTGTTTTAACCTAGAAGCCTTATCTTGACAGCTCAAGAGATGGCATGGGACCTCTCAACAGCCCCACCTTCCACTGCAGAATGAATCTCTTAAAGACTGGGCAGCAATTGAACGGATCAAGAATCATCTTGGTCCTTCTAGAAAGGATCCAGTCTTTGCACACTTAGGAGCTAAATATATTGAGGTACTTCTGAGCCATCATATAGCATGCCCTGAAATCTTACTGGGTGTAACAGCTTGGAAACACCGTATGCCACAGCACATTTGGCATTTTTTTGCACTGAACCTCTTTGGCACTCACTAGGAAAGTGCCAGATAAAAAGTAAGAATCATGTAAGAATCAATTTTAATATACCCTAGAGTCTTGCTCCTGGTAGTCTCCAAATACCACAGCTGTAGCAGCATAAGAATCCATTCCTGCTGTCTCTTGCCTGCAGTACTGTGCACCACCAAAGCTGTAGCAGAGTTAGAATCATAGAATAGCTTCAGCTAGAAGAGATCTTCAAGATCATCAAGTCCAACCTTATTCCCAGCCCTATGAAAACCACTGAACCATGTCCCTAAGCACAACATCTACCCAGCTCTTAAACACCTCCAGGGATGGTGACTCCACCACCTCCCTGGGCA